>WKLE02002575.1:22088-34242 GCA_014885115.2 Asterionellopsis glacialis
AAAAAAGCTCTGACTTGGCATCTCCCCCCGCTCTCTAGAGAGAATAGAAGTAGACGAATCCTAATTCAACAGGAGAAAGAGTTAATATTTCGCAAATTCCAAGAGATGCGAGTATGTCTAACTGTCAAGGCAAAAGGTAACTAACTATTAGTCCACGAAGACTGCACGCTTTGAACATGTACGCGTAAGGCTCTTTTTGAAATTTTAAAAATCAGTGCCCTAGAGAAAAGAGAATCATCCTGACACCTTTTGATTGTCAAGAGGGAAATTTAGTCTTGAAAGAAAAATGGTGTATGAATATGAAAACGTGTGTAATTATTCAGTTGTAAATTAGAATATAATATATATATTGTGTTTTTTTACATTACGCCATGATGCATTAAACTTCAGTGCGCAGCTTTCAAAATCATCCTAAAGTACACAAAAGACGAAAAAAAGGCAAAAAAAAAAGATGTTTGTTACGTTTTCATATTATTATTGTTTTATGGACCAACCAATATCTATCTACTTCCACAAGTTTGTGAAAATAGTTGTTGACGTTTTCATAGCAAAAAAGTTTTCCTATTGCATGCCATACAGCAAAGTTCAAGTACATATAAAACCCCATAGCATCACACAATTCTGTTAAACCCTTTCTTTTTTTGTTTTTACTTGGAACCACCAAATAAGTAATCATACATGATGGGTGATCCTGTCTTCATAACGACAGTGGTAAAGCATACATGTGCCAATCGTGCTTCAAATCCATTCATATAGGATCGTCGTAATCCAGACCAACCAACTTGATCTAATTCATCCTTGAATAATTTGTAGGCCGATACGGCTTCACCAGCCTTTTTGGCATCTTGTGTTTTGGCAACTAATACATCCAATGGCAAGGTGGAAATGGTAGATGCTGTACCACCCAATAAGGATGCTACAATTTTTTCAGTAGCCGTCAGGGCAACACCAGCACCCTTTTGACGTTGCATGAGTGCTTCAAAGACATCTGAAAAGTAAAATCGTGTAGCCCAATCAAAGACACGTTTGGTAGCAAAGACCTTGGCACCCTTCATGAGTGCTAAAATTCCTTCATGTGCTACAACATCGGCACCAATGGTAAGGGAAAGCCATGTAGTTTTAATCAATGCCATCTTTTCACGAAAGACAGGATTGGTCATGACACGGGTCTTTAATAGTAATGTTGGTGAAAGAACAAATCCTTGGAATCCACCAGCAATACCACCAGCCAAGGTAAGTGCAAGCTGTTTGGGAATGATATGACGTTCATCCGCCAGAGGTAACAAGAGTGACATGGCAATAGCATGGGCCAATCCAAACACACCACCCTTGGCAACGGATTGAACAACACCCCAGGGAATAAATCCATCCCAAATACCAGCAATACCCTTTTCAGATGTAATCATTTTCACAACATCACCATATCCAGTACCTGGTGGTGCAGTTTGCATGACAATTTTTACAAATTCTAAAAAGTGTCCCATGGCAGCTTCGTACATGAGTGTGACAAGTGCTGCCACCAAAAGCCGTTTACCAAATTCAGATCCCATACTCGAAGCACCACCACGAACTAAAAGAGCGGATGATGTTGCTGCTGCCGACTGTTGTTGCTTGTTGTGTCCAACAAATGATTGAGTTGGGAAACGACGACGAGGACCATTATAATTAGCAGAAGATCCATTATTGGTGCTTACATTTTTGACAACCCCACCAGCAGCACCTAATGGAACACGATTTCTACGAAGAGAGGCATTCGATAACATGGATGAATGACCATCGTTGTCATCATCATTATCATCGTCGTTGTTGTCCTTATCTTCGTCTTCCATATCACTTTCATCATCCTCGTGGTACCCCATAAAGTTACCATCATATTCCGTAAGTAGTTGATTCATTTCAAAGGCAGCTAAATCACCACCATGACATGTAATAGCTTCCGTAGATACCATTGATCCACCTTCATATAATTCTGCACTTGTCAGAATGGATGGTGTTGTTTCATAAGATTCTTCATCATCACTACTGTACGAATACAAAAGAGATGTATCTAAATCACTATTAGAAGTTTCGTCTTTTGTAGTGTCAATGGAAATCTGTTGATGAATTGTATACCCAGGGATATTAGCGTTGTTGTTACCGTCCATAGCAGTAACAAACAAACATTGAAGTAGCGTTGTTGCTACAAAAAGTTGTGAATGTCTCAACATTTTTTGTTGTTTTATACTTTTAAAATACTGTAAAAACGATAAGTAGCTAAATAGAACAGTAATGTGTCAAACCGATGATACGATAGATATAGAAGTTAGATCTATCCTTTCTTGGTGGGTGGCTGATGTGATTGATATGTGAGGAGGGGATGTGAGGACACAAAAAGCAAGAAACAAGCACAATACGAGTACCTGGTAACACATAAAGGCCTTTTTCAAACTACCGGTAGATTCAAGTTTTCTGATGCTGTATCTCAGGATTCAGGATGCCTGTGTGATTGAACGGTGCATAGGCGGTTACAGCAGTGGCATATACTGTATGCAGTGCACGTCACGATTGCGTTGAGTTTTTGTTTGGTTGACGTTGGTTTGCTTTTGATGAAATACCTGGTACGGTATCTCATCCTGCATCGCTAACGTCTGCTCTTTTGTACGATTTTGTGTGAGAGCGCGTGCGTCAGTGAAGAGGAGATACTGTACATTGTTTGAAAATACACAGTCCGCGCGTGTTCGCGTCTGAAAGGATCTTTGTCTCAGGAACCCAGCACCAATACGCAAAGGAAGTCTGTCAATATAATTCTTATTTCAATATGAATAATACATTGTGTGAACTCTTATATGAAATGAAAGTATGGGTGACACTACTATGTGTGTTGGTCCATTGAGTTCTCTACAATGCTGGTGCTGTGGCCGACGGAACATATATATATTGAAATCATATGGTAATTATTAATTTGAATAATTTAATTAATGAGATAATATTTCTATATGATAAAGTAAATCTGCACAACGGTAGTACTATACCGAAACAAAAAGCTTTAGCGGTGACAATCCCAGCAGAACAAACTTCAACATCTTCAGAATTTTAAATTTCTGTCGGGCCGCGAACAGAGAAGAAAATCTTTGACATCGTGGCAAAGGTCATCATTATCTTTTACACAAGAGGCACTGCCAACACCGACAGACATTACAAACGTACCCCATATCACATTCTAAAAATCACACACACACACCCCGCAGTCAGAAATCTACAACGACGACGACAAAAACCATGGATCCTTCCTTTATTCCTTACCGTCTTGCTGCGGCACATTTGATGGATAAATTGAATGATGCAAAGATGCCGTTTCCCAAGGTGGGAATTATTTGTGGATCAGGTCTTAGTGAATTATCAAAAGCATTAGAAGGACCAACCATGACAGCTAAATACAGTGATATACCTGGATTTCCATCTCATTGTACTGTTGTGGGGCACAAGGGTGAAATTGTCTTTGGATTACTAAGCGGTGTTCCGACAATGTGTTTTCGTGGCCGATTCCATTCCTATGAAGGACATGACATGAAAACTGCAGTATTACCTGTTCGTGTCATGAGATGCTTAGGTGTCAAGATTGTTCTTGTTACCAATGCAGCTGGTGGATTGAATCCTAATTATTCTGTTGGTGACGTTGTTACGGTACGTGGTTGTGCTTTTTCCAGAATATGTGTGTGTTTGTGTGTACGTTTTGTAATTTGCTCGACAAAAAGGTTTTTTCCCTTCTGACTGATAGTTTTGGTCAATGGCATCCGAAAATACAAAATTTCATTTGCAGGTATCGGATCATTTGGCTATCCCCATGTTGGGCGGGAAAAATGCGTTAGTAGGAATTAATGATGACGAATTAGGACCACGATTTCCTCCAACATCAAATGCCTATCCTGAAATACTTCAAGAGGCTGCACACAAGGCTGCATCAGAATTAAATTTCAAGTTTGTCCAAAAGGAGCCTGCTACATATTGCTTTGTATCTGGTCCAAATTATGAAAGTAAAGCTGAATGTCGATTTTTACGTAATGCTGGTGGTGATTGTGTAGGTATGAGTACAGTACCTGAAATTGTGGCGGCACATCATTGCGGAATGAAGATATTATGTTTATCACTCATTACGAATAAGGTATTATTTGAGGGCACAGAAGGACCTGATGCTAGTCACGAAGAAGTACTAGAAGCTGTACAAGAACGGTCTGTACAGCTTCAAACGTTAGTCAAAAGTATTGTATCTGTCTTTGATAAGGAAGTATTGCCTAATCTTCCTGATTTGCCAAAAATTACCTTGAGTGTGAAAAACTCAAAGTCATTGTTTGCAAATGGAAGATTGTTTGGTATTCCTGCACATTGTTGGTTGCAAAGCGCAGCCATAATGGCGGTAGGTGTAGTCATTGGAACTAGAATTCAAAAGTAAGATGAGATTTTGATATAAACTTTGGAACATAGATAAAAAAAAGGACGAGTTTTGAGGTTGACGAGAGACAGCCTCAGTTTCTGAAAAAAGAAAGAACATAAAATAACTCAAATTTTGACTTTTATTTTAATTCAACGAAAATGTCAAGGTTGCTGTTACTTTTTTCCTAGAGAGACTGACTTTCAAAAGATGCAGCTGCCATCATAAAAAAAGAAAACGGAATTTTCGCCATGATACTTTTCAGTCGATTGAGTCGAATGAAGGTATTCTGACTCATGGATTTCTGACTTTTGACACGACCACTTTTTTTTGCTAATTGCTATGAGGACCTCTACCTAGTCCTGGTAGCAAGTGCTACTAGGACTTTTTGTATGGGGATGTGTGATGGCACATGACATGACAAGACATGACATAACAATACTCCTTTTTACGGGTTCTGGTTTTCGAGTTCGCATTTCAGCACAAAAAACCTCGTCTTGCTGCAATTGATTCTGTACCTGGCAAAAGGGGAACGTATCTGAAAAGCATTATTGACATTGAAACACACCACCGGTGAAAACAAAATCTAGTTTAACTTTTAAAGCGGTACGTCTGGTTTGCTTTGGAGTCCTAATCTAACATGACAAGAGCATTCATGAAGATCATATTGTTCAGATTCATCAACCATGGTTTCCTTTTATTACAGCTGAGTGCGTTGTTCGTACTGGCAGCTTCCTCTTCTCCGCTGCCATCATCAAAAAGAATCTTCTTTTCACATGATGGTGGAGTTGATGATTACCTTGCACTACAGATTTTAGCAATGCACGAACTTGAAAACATTGTTGGCATCGCCGTTACTGGTGCCGATTCATTTGTGGACCCTGCCATTAACGCAACAGCAAAAATTTTAGATCTTGTTTCTGGATCTAGAAAAGAGCATTTTTCTTCATTTGAAACAAGACGACTTTCTCCCAACATGAGAATCTTTGAAATATCTGGTGCACGACCAGCTCGTTCGTCCTTTCCCGATGCATGGAGGAAAGCTAGCATTGCAATAGATCTCCTACCAGTTCTGAATGAACAGTATTGCTATCTAGATAAGACTAATAGCAAGTGGGGAGAATCGCCATTGCTAATTCCCGATCAGTCTGCTTTAAATCGAATCGTACGTCCTACACAATCAAGTTCAATATCTGATCAGCTAGGAAGTCGGTCACTCGAAATAGAAGCGGACGCAGTATTGCAGCACTTATGCAACAGATCATCAGCGCATGAGACAACTTGGTTAGAAGTTGGTCCACTTACACTTCTTGCAGAAATTGCACTACGACATTCGGATATTACGAAAATATTTGGACCACCGGGGTCTGGAGCATGCATAACTTCTGTATATGTGATGGGAGGAGCTCTTACAGTCGAAGGCAATGTTTCTCCATATTTAATCACAACTTCATCATCCATGGCAGAATGGAATATCTTTTGGGATCCAGCCGCGGCTGCTGTCGCGGTAGAGGTGCTATCAAATGCGAAAGTCGACCTCAACTTGGTTCCCCTGGATGTCACTAATTCAGTACCAATCACACGTGACTTTCTCCTGAGTTTATCTGAAAAGGCAGCAAGGTGGAAAGATGAAGCTTGGAGAGTCTGTGCAGCATCATCTTTATATGAAGAATCATTGCTTCGTTGCGCATCCCTATCAGAATTTGCAGGTGCAGCATATGCGTTAGCTTACCCTGGACTTGATAATTCTTATTTTATGTGGGATGTATTGACTGTTGCTTCGTTTCTTCGTCCTCAGTTTATCGAAAAGGAACTTATAGATATGAAGGTCATCGTGGACAATAAACCCGAATCCGGTCAGACGAGGCTTTGCTCGAATAATGAATTGCAAAATACTCATCACAAATGCTCCAGATTGTACAAAGTGAAAAAAATATTGAATCTTACAGACTTGTATGATTTTGCACACCAATCGCTTACAGGTTTATGTGTGGCTCTAACAGCATAGTCTAAAGTATTCTAATTATCAATATTACAGTGAGAAAAATAAAGCAACTACCGATGCAAGGAATACCACTGAACCTGATACTTTTCTCGGCATACTGCTTGATGTCCCTTTCGTTTCAATTGGCAACTGAATAATTGGTTCTTCTTTCGTTTCAATTGGCAATTCAATTGGTTCTTCTAAACGTCCCGGTATGAAACCAGTATCTGTCTCTAAAGAAGTAGGATCCGCAGTAGGCAAAAATATTTCCTCTTTCAGTACTGACGGTATCATAGACGACCCGTTTGCTGGCTTCAAGGTCGTGGGCATGGGGCTAAGGCTCGGTATATCACTGGGAAAAATTGTTGGAACGCCCCTTAAAGTATATGGGGGGGCATTCCTAGGTTCTCTCGTTGGTGAGACCGAAGGAGTGTCTGTAGGATTTGAAGTTGGACGAGTTGTAGGATTTGATGATGGGCGGGCAGTAGGTATTGCAGTTGGATGGGTTGTAGGGTTTCGTGGTGGACCAACTATGGGTCTTGGCAATGGACGGGCTGAAGGATTTGGTGATGGGCGAGCTGTAGTAGGATTTGGTGTTGGCTTAGCTGTAGGATTTGGTGACGGGCGAGCGGTAGGATTTGGTGATGGACGGGCTGTTGGCTTTGGTGATGGACGAGCAGTAGGATTTGGTGATGGACGAGGTGTAGGTTTAGGGGATGGACGGGGTGTGGGCTTTGGCGACGGACGAGCTGTAGGTGGAAGAGTCGGTGGTTTGATTGATGGATTAGTTGGTGGCACTTCGTCTGCAGATGTGATCCATATGTCGGCAAACCAAGGAGATTGTTCTTTAGAGATTGCGTTTACCAAGACTACCACAGTCTCACCCGTATCACCAAAATCTTCAATAAAGTAGGACTCTCCAGCATTTAACTTGGCTTCTAAATTGGACGATCTTGGCCAACCTCTTTTCGACACCGCTTTCGTAACTAAAACTTGATCTTCACCCTCATTCGTTTCTTCATTGATGCCTGTTTTGCGATTAAAGTGTACGTAGTACGTATTATCGTCATCGGGACTAATAAGTTTTGCAATTACTTTGAAACCAAATCGATCGAGATAATCTCCACGCCCGTAATCAGCTATCCCAACAAGTTGACCATGCCACGATTCTTTCAAGGGGTCAACTTCGATATTTTTATCATCGTACCAACCCAATTGCCAGCTTTTAGCTGAATTGAAACACATCCTAGGACTTTCACTCTCGGGATAAGTAAATCCCATCATTCCACTAGCTCAGCACGTAAAAAACAAAAAAAAGATGTGAGAAAACAAACTTTAAATGTATGTGGGATATGAAATGATTACAAAAAATGGAAATCGCACTTACCTTTGATCTCCATATGGGCAAAATCGGCAATCACCTTCGCCAGAATGAACCAAACCGATATTATGTCCAACCTCTAAAAAAAGGAGATAAAAGAGAAAAAGAAAAGATTCGCGTAAGCATCAATATTGATGATTCATCAAGAAAAAATTTCAAATGTAGACTTAAAATCAACTCACCGTGCACTTGGGCGCTCACACTACCACACCATGTGTCATAATATACAGATAGATAATCCAAACTCCAAGCATAGGCTACAAGAAAGAATTTGAAAAACAAATGTGTTGAGTAAGGAAACCATATAAGTTATATAGCAGTTTGAAAGATTTTTCTCGTTTCCTTACCGACAAATGGAGTGCCGACGCCCTTGGGCACGCATATCATAATGTGTCTGAAAGTTTTTTGTAAATTACGGCCATAGTTATCTACGAGTTCATCAAGGATCATATCTCTTAGTTCATTGCTAGTAAGATCAGAAGCCCTGAGGCTGGTTTCGAAACTGTAAACTCCATCTTCAACTTTCGGAACTTTTGCAGGAACAATGTTAAGTTTACCGTACGAACATGCATCCATTTGTGTCTGAACATTTAAACGATCGCCATAAGTACCGAATACTACATCACTCAAGTCCTGTTTGGAATAGGGGGTTTGCTTGTCATCACCTGTCTTGACATGAACAACAACAGTTTCTTTGGTACCTTGAGAACGACCTTTCAAGTGTCTTCCGTCGTACCTTTTGTTTTGCCGACGATGATGGTTAGATTCGGGCAAACTATGGTCATAACTACTTTCTGATTCCAAAAATGTGTGAGCGTTGTCGTCTGAGTGATCCCTAACATAGATACTGCCATCACGAATCTCCATACTTCCCGACACTAACACGGTTTGTGAACTAATAATATCATCTTTGTGCTTTTCGAGCCATGTTTCTGAAAGACCTTTGACTTCATAACGCCTTATAATTCGATTGCTGGGTACCTGACATTCCAGAGTCTTTCGGGTCCCACTGGAGGTCTCTTCGTTTCGAATAAACAATGTACATCGATCAAAATAAACCTGATGAACCATCATAAAATGAAATGAATACGAAAGCATCATTAGATTCTGTTGTAAACATCGGCGTCATTTTAAAAATATTTTCACGATTAGATAGGCAGAACCCTAAATTACTTACCTCATGTATGTCAGGTAGAGCTGCCACTGCATAAAGAAAAAATGATGTCCTTACAAAATTCTTCATTTTTCTGTAAAACTATGAGTAGAATAAATGAGAGTGCAGCAACAAGCAATTGAAGATAGCGTAACGAAGTCCGAGGATCAAACAACGCTTTCCTCGTTCTTCGTCACGACCAACAAAAGACGTAAAAAGTAAGTTTGGTGTGGTCTGCTACGTTTTGTTCGTTCGTTATTTTCGCGATGGTCGATCGTGGCTTTTTTGGGGGAACTCAATACGATGCACATGTGCATATGGAGTCGTCATACAGTAATGTGTCTAGCAGCTCGACCATAGAACAAATGCCTCTCTGGTAATCAAGCTTGAGGTCCTAGTTCCGATGATACACCCATGGAGAGTCGAAGTCATGTTTCCCTCCAAAAGATCTGTACACTGACTGTACAATCATGGGAACGAGATTGTACACTGTACACATCATGTTCCAATGTCAATATGAACGTGGATCAGTACTGTATCCCTGATGTAAACAGGACCAGCAAATATTTCTTTTTGATATAAAGTAAAATTCCATAATAATGAAAGGTGCATGGTTGCATCCTCAGAGGGCAATACGTAACAATCATGTGTTAGCCTACATTCCTTTTTAATACGTTTTGATTGGAGAATAATCTGAAAAGAGATCTATTGATAAAATGGTTAGTTGTACTGTACGAACAATTCTTGATGTCAGACTTGAAATATATTAATAATGGATCGTCACTAATACAGTCAGTGCTCCCACACGGTAGTCATAGCTTTGTAATACATAATTTATGTGTAAATAGTGAGACGGAGAATGTCTGTTTCGTATATAAAGTATTGGACAAAATTTGTATTCACGTATCCTAAACGGAACTAACGGACCGTTAAACTAAATATAATTCAAATGAATATTTATTTTTCTTGCTGAATACTGTTCATACATATCAATACTTTATCAGGTAGGACTATTCAAAAAAGGGTGCGACTGACTCTCCACGACCTTGAAGGATGAAGAGAATGATATCAAAAAGTAAGGTAGAATGCTTACATTATAGCAAAGCTTGTGAAATTTTGAGGCCACCAACTCCTCAGCATTCAGTCAAACTTCAACATACATCAATTTCCACAAAAACTTCTTTTTAAAAAAATGCAGCAAATGTATTTTTAGAATAAATTCTGTTTATTCTAGAATTTGTAATCTGTTCATTTTATGCTGGTGGGAATTCATCGGGACCATAGTTTGTATAATTGTTAATATTTGGATCCATATTTTTGTGAAATACATAAGTCTTGTTGTAGTTAGCAGTACTCTTTTCACAATGATGATGCTTATACCATATCGCAACTTCGTTCAAAGCTGGGATTAAATAACAAATCATGAAAGCAGCTCGTTTCCGATGGTTAGGCCATTTAATAGGTTCACGCTTTCCATATAATTTTTTAGATTCACCAGGCTTGATATAATAATCATACTTTTCTCCAATATCCTTGGGGGGTTCCTTCAACAGAGGTGCCTCGCAAGAATAAAAATCTTTATGAAGTCGATATTTACCTATAAACCACTTACCCAACCAATAAGATTGACAGTAATGCAATACAAATGGCAAGTCCTTCTGATCAAATGGTTCACACATTCTCTCATTAGAATACTTATCAAGAAGTTGCCAGCCTTCAGCGCCACGGTCAAGTGCATGAACATCAGATATCATCAATGAGGGGACCAGTTGATGCGCCTTACCCCAATGTGCAGCTGCCAAACAATATGCAAACATTTCAGCAAGTAAATAGGGGTATTGATGATGGACCATTGGAACAAAATCAGTCCATGTTACTACAATCCTATACATATCCCGGACAGTAGCAATATAGGGTGGTCCCGCGGGGTAATGATTCACTTGGTCTTTTTTGGAAACTTTTTGTATCAAAGATGAACGTCCAGCAATGATGGTTGTATTGATTTTTTCAAAGGGTTGTGCTCCAAACATATAGTTTGTAGCGAAAGGTGTACCATGTACAACCTTGGTTTTAGGTGCTTCACCTTCATCTCTCACGTAAATTGCATTTGTATTGGTAAAATCATGTGTAAGTGGACGGAGCAGTATTTGATCTGGGTCCAAAATCATTACTATTGCATCATCGGCCTCTTTCAAGTTAGGATATCCAAGATAGTGTTCTAAAAAATGCCGTAAACCAAAGGGTTTGTTATAATATTTGTATTTTTTGGGTCCTGCAAAGTCTGGTGTCACATGAAGATGGAATTTATCGGACATGATTTTAATTTTTTCTTCGTGCACCTTTTTTAATGCTGCTGTTTCTGCGTCAGTACAGCCAGATACAATTCGAATGATTTCACCAGGTTGTTTCACTTTCATAGCATGGTAGAAAAAAGTATATGATTGCCAATCTTGGAATTCAGAACAACCCGTCGAAAACACCATATAATATTTAACTGCATCATTTTGAGAATTGCTACTATCAACAGAAGTAATTTCTTTGCCTTTTCTTTTAATTTTCTCTCCTCCGGCAACAATATTTTCGCTGATGGGTTCATTTTTGCTATTGTCGCCCAGCAATGAATGTAAAAAACTTTTTTCGGCCTCCAAAATTCCTGGAACAAATCGTTTACGTAAACTTTTAGTCTCTTCCTCCGCAAATTTTTCAGCTTTCAAAACTTCTTCCTCCGCAAGACTTTCTAACATCCTAGCTATCTTCAATTCCTCCTCGCCGAGTTGTTCAAGTTTTGAAGCACTTTGGGGTGACAGTACAATAATTGCTACAAAACCCAAAAGTAATACTGCACAACCAACAAAAATGTGCGTGCAAGAAAATTTAGGATTCCCGTATTTGTCTAATTTCTCCTTACGCATAGCATTACGAGCTGCTAATGATGGCAATGCAGACTTTATACCACCATTCGCGGTATATGCACCTGATGATTGCTTTCCTTTTCGTCGAAGCATGTTGTTTTATAGAGTGTGTTTAACTAAGAATAAAATGTGTGAATGATGAATGCTAAGCTTGATTGCTCCACCTTGATTGATAATCGCGCCGTCTATACAGTGCTATATTTCAATCCGAATGATCAACAAGAGAGGGGACTTCCGTTGTTTGTGTTGACAGAGGATTCGTTCAAACTCTGTGCGGCATTGTTTGATCAACAAAAATCTATTAGTCAAAGGTCGA
>WKLE02002581.1:2623-29596 GCA_014885115.2 Asterionellopsis glacialis
GGTGGAGAGCTCCTGCCACAAAACAATCTTTAAAGAGGAGGAAGCAAAAGTTTTTGATGTTGCACCTTCTCCTTTGTTCTTTTCTTTGCCTGACTTCAGCAAATGCAGAATGTTTGCTGCAACAAAATTACCGTGCGGGTATTCTTGGGGCCCTGGAGGAGGTCGACAATGAAATGCAAAAAACATTTGATGATCTTAAAAGTATTGATATCCCCCTCTTATCTCAGGGTGTCAAGGCATCAGAACTGCTAGACATAAAGACCCAAGTTTTCACACCACTCAGGAATGCAGTGAATATTGCATGGCAAGAAAACATGGACTATGCAGTGCAGGATCTCAATCAGTATCTTGAAGACAATTTGCAAGAAGACCTTACTATCCTCTTTACGTGTGACACACAAGGTTCTACCTTACTAGGTCTCACTTTGGCAATTCAGGGAAGTACTGCATTCAATCCATTGAGCCTCTCCTACGGCCTGCTGCCTGAAATTGAAGACCTTGCCAATTTGGTTATTAATATTCCCGAATTTCCAGTAGAATTCAATCTCGGAATCAATATTAACGTTGACGATAGCAAGAATCTCTTCACTCGGGGCGATGTGACTGCTGGATTGGATCTACATCCCACTAGTGACGTGTCAGTGCAAGTAGACTTTCCTTTTAAGGAAAGTCCTCTTAGTGGCTTCTTTGCATTGAATGCGATGCTTGAGTTCTCAAGAGAGAGCGGCTGGAATGCAGCGGGGAGCTTTAGTTTTGACTTAGAGGATTCATCCACAGCCTTCAAGCTAAGCACAAGCGATGATAATATCTTTGATACAAAGCCTCCCAAGGTTGTGATGGATTTTAACTTTTGCGCATTTCAGGAGGAGCTTGTCAATGCTATACAGTCTGGCCTTAAACTAGACGGTGAGCTTGATGAATTGCTTGATTCTCTTGTGAGTGATTTCGATACTTCAACATTCGGTTCAGAATTCGTTCCCAATCTCAAAGCAAGCTTCACTCAAGCCGCAGAGGTTGAAGTCAACAAAGCAAGTACTGCCATTGCTGGTTGGATCAGTGAAGGATGTAATGTAAAAAGGCGTATGATGGAGATCAATGAAGTAGGAATTCAACGTCGAGTTTCCACTCACGAAGAAGGCACCTTCAGCTATCTGAAAGATATGCTTCAACAGGATAATTCTGAGTTTTTAATCACAGCGGGACTGTTCCCACTTAGGAACGAGCTTGCAATTGACATATCCATAAACTTTACTGAAGCTTTCACGACTGATGATTTTCTCAACGGTCTTGATAAAATATTTGCCAACTTGGGTGGCGCAAAGGAGATGATAGATAATGCCGGGACGGGCAACGAAACAAATTTGAGCGATCTTCTGAGTGCCGCAAATGCTTCGGCAATGTTGCTCATTCAAGCATCAGCGGGGTTGAAGCTTCCAAGTCTCTTGAGTAACGTGCAAGCATACATAGAAGGAAACAAGGGTGATACGAATGCGCTCGGGAGCCAATTTGTTCGATTTGATGACCTGAAGTTGACCACTGAAGTAAAAGCAGAAGATGTATCTGTTGAAGTATTTTCAAGTGTTTCCATCACAAATGGAGCCTTTGACGCATCAGTTGGATTAACGCTTCAGTCTCCCTTTGAAGTTATGTTTGATGAACTTACTAGTGGCTCTACTCTATCACAGCTAATCACGAGTCGTTTTGATTTCAAGCCGAGTGGTACCTTGTACGCAAATCTGCCAATTGATGCGTCTGTAAACGGAGAACATGACTGGAATCTGAAGTTCAGCTTCAGTGACGACGACCTCTTTCAATTACCAGGACCTAGTATTATTATTGATTTCAACGCATGCAAGATTTCGGAGGCATTTGAACTGCTACTCGGAAAGCTTGGATCACTAGAATTACCTGTGACCCAACTTCTCGGTGCCGGTACCTCAACAAGTGGTATAAATTTTACCTCTGTGCTGGACTCCCTAGACGATTTGTTCCCCTCCGTTGGGGAATTTGCTAATGGCATCTTGGAGGCAAAGAATGAGCTTTTCCATCTATGTCAGGAGGCTAAAGCAAAAAATTCAGCACAAGTTCCTTCGATTCAAGATGTAATTGCATTGATCACGGAAGAAGTCTTGTCAGAGTCAACCGGTGAAAGTGAAGTTGAAGAGTCAACAGGAAGGAGATCAAGAAGGAGACTTCGCACTCATGAAGATCATGGCAATCCGTATAATTTAGGCCGTGCTTCGAACCGTCACCAACAAAAACGGGCGTTGCGGGTGAAAGACATGGCAGTTGCCAAGTACACTCGTCCACGTAGACTTGACCGTCAACGAAGGTTACAGGAGGCTACTGCAAGTATTGCTGCTGATTTTCTAGATGCTCTGCACATTGATGGAGGATTTGATGGACGGGATGTATTTATTAGCATTTCTCTGGATATATCAAAATCCTACCTTGAACAACTACAAGACGTTCTCAAAGCACCTCTGGGAGCTTTGGCTGAAGTGGACTTCCTAAGCGAAATCTTTCCTGGAGATAGTTCCACAAACAGTCTTGAGATAGACTTAGACGCCAATGCTGCTTTTGCTGCAAGCGCGCATGTAGGAGTCAGGGTTGGTTTTCAGATTGGAGGATCTGAATTCAGTAACGTTGCAAATATTACGACCAATCCGGCCAATCTCCTGAAGAAATGCTACATACAGTTTCAAGATATATCAGCTAAAGCCATTTTATCTGCCGACAGTATAAATACTGAAATCTCGATTCCTGGTCTGTCTTCACTCAATATAGTTGATGGTTCGGTTGCACTAGGTGTTGGACTTGGTATTGTGAAAGCAAGTGACAAAATTTTCTTCCCGGAAATATCCAGCACGCTTGTAGTTTTGCGAAAGAATGCTACCTGGAAACCCGTAGGCGTTTTAGATGTTTCATTACCAGTCAATTTTGCTATCCAAGACGTCATCGAATTATCTCCTGTGGTCACCATTACTGACGAAAATATATTTGATTCGGAATCGCCATCTGTTAAAATTGATGCCGACCTCAGAAATCTGACAAATCAAATCACAACCATACTGGGAGACCTTACTGATAAATTGGGGGATGTTGTAAGCACACTCATACCGGATTTTAGCTTTGATGTTGACTTTAATATTTTTGGCGATTTCGGGTTAGATTTCAGTGATTTTATTGACGAGTTCCTAGAGCTTTACAATGAATTCTCTGGATCATTTGATGTGGACTTTCGATTACTGAGCTGCCTCAAACCACGGAGGTTATCCCGTTACGCAGATATGCTTCAAATCGGGAGCAAAAATCCATTGCCATCGTTTTCCAATGCTCTCATAGATGTGATCTTCAACAAATTGGATTCGTACGACTTCAATGGTGTTTCGATCATTCCAGGTGTACCCTTTGGAACAGAGTTGTCAGCCTACTTTGACACCTATATAAATGGAATTCCTTGCAGTAGCAAATCTGGAATATGCTTTTCTCCGGATGCTTTCTTACCTGCTATAGCTGTTGCTTATGGTTTTGTCCCCTCGATATCTGATCCACGAGCCTCGACTTTTACGATAGAGGAACTTTTCACGCCAAGATTTAGTCCTACAGTCATCAAAAGGCTCTTTGACCGCATTAAAAATACTCTCCCCGATGCTGTCTCTCGTTTTGATGGACTTGACAGTTCTAACATACCAATGGTTGTGAGTACATCGGAGCTTTTTAATATTAAGGATTTCATCGCTGAAATACAAGTAGGACTGAATTTGGCACCATCCGTAGAATTCGCGGCATCTGGCTTTAGTCAAGGGGATATCTTTGAATCGCTTTCCCCCAATCCTTGCATTCCTTCGATCCGTTCTTTGGTTGACTTTATCAAGAGAGACTTAATCCCCAAGCTCCAACAAAGTCTAAGCTTTGATATTGACCTTCCCGACCTCAATACTTTTGATGATTTGACCGTCAAATTACCGACATTTGGGATCGATGGTTTGTCACTTGGGAGTTTTAATATTAACTCGACGAAGCTATTTCCGCCATCCATTAACTTTAACCAAATCCAGGGGTTTGGCTTTGATTTTGGCATTGAATATGAAAAGGAGCTTGTCCTTCAGACTCGCTTATTGGTAAATGTAAAGGATGTTAATCCTGCTCAAGCTTTAGCGAGCGCTGCGAATGCATTGAACGATACATTTCAAGATGCCGGAAACCTTTTCGATGAAACTTTCGGAGGGGGTAAAACCTTTGACGCGTGAGCATTGTAACTTCTTGTGTTGTTCATAATATCAGTACTTTCCACTGTTGGTGCTTTTTTATACTAATATTATTGTTTTCTGCTTCATTTTTCATTTACAGTCTGTCAAGTAAGACCACTGAAGTATCAAATTTCTTCACGAAAATAGCAAACGAAGAAAGTCTTGATCTTAGCCTCGATGCTAATATAGATCTAAACTTGACTGTAGCCTTGTCTTCAAATTCTTTTGTGGTGAGCGCTGAGTTGAACGAATTTTCAAGCGCCTTATCGGTAGGTATTAAACCAGAACCTTTCAAACTTAACCTGAGTGATAACTTCGAAATGACAGCAACTTCAGATACAAGACTGCAGCTATCACTGGAAAATATTGCAACACCATTTGACTTATTTAACGAACCTTCACAATTGGCTAATATCAGTCTTGGTGGGTCGTTCGAAGCTTTCCTTGGAATTTCCGTGACAAACGTTCCAGTTGATTTTTCTCTATCAGCCAGTGTGGACGACTTGACAGCTTTAAACAATATTTCATATGTTGCCGAAATTAATCTCAATCTTGTACCGGTCAATGATACCCTCTACGGCTTATTGAATGACTTTGATAAGGTGGACTACGAAAGTGATGACAGCATTTTGAAAAACTTTGCTTCCTTTTTACCTCCACTAGATCTATCTTGCATCAAGGAATCTGGACAGAAATACTTGCGCAATGAAACTGACACATTGCCCGTTTCAGGTTTCCTTGATGCCATTAGTTCGGGTTGTTCCCCCGAGGGACTTGGTCTTATTCTTCGTGGGGGCTATGATACTGGAAAGGAAGAGCTTGCCGTGAGAGTTGCTTTCTCTGTAAGTATATCAGCCAGCATCTCTGAGGCCATTGACGGTCTTGTTGGTTTATTCGGAAATGACGGGCTAAATTTGGGGAACAACTTTTTTGACGAGACTTTTCTTGAGACTATATATCTAACAGGGTCCCTAGACTTTGAAGCTACCATTGGTGTTGGAAATATTCCAAAAGACGAATTGACTTTAACAAGTTTCACAACGGACTTGGATCCTTTCTTCAAAATTGATCATTTCAATATTAGCGCGTCAATGAGAGGCAACAATGTATCAACTTCTTTTAACGTTGCGACCGCGTCAGGTGTGGGTAGAGACGGAGGCCTACTGGAATTACTGCTTGATGAAGCATTCATTTTACTGGACGTTTCTGCGCAGCTTGAAGGTGGTCCAATTGAAGTTCAAAATTTGTTTTCCGGAAATGCTACTTTGTCCAAGGAAGGCAGCCTTGAAGTGCGGCTTCCAGTAGCCGTCGACATTAGTGGTGAACTAATTGGTATCACGCTGTCACTCAAGGACGATGATTTGTTTGATAATGTGCCTATATCGTTTGATTACGAGCTTGATGGCTGTTCCATCAAAACTTCGATTGAAAATCTATTCGACCAGTTAGCCATTACCACCAGGTCACAACTTGAAAGTAGTTTGAACTATAATACCGATCCGTTCGAGTTTGATCTGAGTGGAGTTCTAGACGGTTTAACAACAGCGTTAGAAAACCTTACATCTAAAGTGGTTGAAAAGCTTGATTGTGATGACACCGGCGTACGACGTCTCCAAATTGGAAATGTCACCTTCGTTGACAGAATAAGAGGGGCTTTCCAATCCCTCGAATCTGAGCTACTAGATAATTATGGTATAGCGATTGGATTCGTAGTCGAAAGTAACTTTGACCCCAGCACATTCAGTGCTGGCGTCACAGTAGAGTTAAACGTCGGAACCTCAAAAACAGCAAATGATGTAGTAAAAATAGTTGAGGACTTCTTTGGCGCTGCAACGGCCAATTCCAATACCACAGAGGCAGTTGGTGTTACCAATGGAAGTGGATCTGTGGGCTTCGACGTGGACTCCCTACTTAATAGTACGGTTCTGGCAGCTGGATTTGAGATAAGCTTGGGGTTGGAAATAGACCTCAATGCTATACAACAAGTAAATGACATTGCATCTGGTATTTTCTTGAACATTCCCTCGTATGGAGGATACGCATCAATTGTTGTTGATCCGATCGAATTATCGCTAAGTTTAGGTGAAACAAGTCTGGAACTACGTGACACGTTTTTTGCTCTGGGTGCTACCTTGCAAAGCGCAGGAGAGTTTTCTGCATCTGTCCAAGATCTTATCGATAATACAGCAAACACGGAACCGTTGGCCTTGAAGGTTAACATAAATCTGAACAGTGAAATACTTATCGATATCAATATCTCAGAGAGTGTGGTTATCTCTCCGATCCTGAAATTAGCCAGTGAAAATTTAATTGACGGTGATTTTGAATTTGAAGTTGATGTTGAACTCGATGTATTTTTGGACAGCTCTGTGATTGGTACCAACAATTTGACGTCAATTTTTAATAAAATTCAAGATATTCTTAGCGAAGTGTCCGGGTATGCCCCCCCCGACATAAATTTCAATTCAGGTGATACTTCGTCGCAATCGTCGGCATTGAATGGCATTGTTGATGTTATTAATGATGCTAATGAGTTTGTTACCGGCTTGCAGGAATTTCTTGACTTTTATAACGAACTTGACGAAATTATCCCCAAGGAGGTGCAGGCTGTTGTGCGGCATGCTGCGCTCTTATCTGGCGCAGATGGGTGCACCTCTCTTTCCAATTCATTCAAAGCATACGCATTCGATAAAATTGAAGCCAAGGGACTTTTTGTCAACGGAGAGACTATTGACGATTTTGACCCATGTGAAGACCTTCCAAAACTGAAACAGGCACTTGACTATACATCTGATTTGGAGGAAATTGTGACACTTGAAAATCTTGTGGTATTTTCAGACGATCTTCGCGACCAATTAACAGCCACTGGTTTATTTGGTGATGAAATAAACATTCAAACTGTCATGGAGTTTTTTGGCAGTCTAAGTGTTCGGCGCCTAGTCGGATTCGTGAAGGAAAAGATAAATAGTCTATTGAACCCTGACGAGGAACCATCGGCTAGAAGAAGGATGTCCGCATTCCGAAGCAGTGGCGGTTGGCCAGTTACTCATGGACAAAGGGGTGTTCAAGTTCTACGAGATGTCCGGCGTTCCCTCTTGCACTTTGCTACAATCGAAGACCATTCCCATTCCAGACGATCTCTACAGAGTATCACAGTCATTGAACTGGAAGTTACCGATCAACTGTCATTTTCATTCGATGCCAACTTTGGTTCCGGAGCTAAAGAAATCCTCTTCAATATAGATTTTGCTTTCTCGACGGATTCGGGAAACGACGAAGCAACTGGAAGCGTCAAAACACTGTTGCAAAATTTTATCAGCGACACTTTGGGGACAAGTAGCGCGGTGAGCAGCGCTTTTACCGAAGAAGGTGGAGCTGAAGAAGAGGACACTGTCTTTAGTTTCAAAGATCAAGCTCAGGAACTGGCCGAAGACCTTATCGAGAGCATTGTACTTGATGCAGAAGTTATCTTTAAGGCCAGCTTTGGTCTGGACCTCGACAGTTTTTTCAATAACGGATCTTTTCCAGAACTCATAGTAAACGTCGAGCAGTTCAAGATCGATGGAGTGTTTGGAGTAGACGACTGGAGTTCGGGGATTGTCTTACAAGACTCTCCTCCAATAGAATTTGGGATATCTCAAGCAAAAGCATTGATAGGCTTGAATCTGAATCTTGAAAATTTCAACCCCATTAAGGAAGGAATAATTGATAAATTGAAATCAGAGACTAAGGCGGGCATTGAAGTAGATTTTCCCGCGTATGTCACGGTTGGTCCTGTTGGATTGTTGGGACGAATTCAATATAATGATTCCGACTTGTTCACGGGTGATTCACCTGAAGTCACCGTTGACGTTGATACCACCATTACATATAGCTTTCTAGAAGGTGCAGTGGAAGAACTTGGTGCAATAACTGGGTTACTTAACGATCTTGACTTTCTGGATGAAGACATTCCGCTGGTCGGCAATTCGATAAATCAGTTGATTGCTGGTGATGGAGAGAAAATTGGTGATTTGTTTGACTTCACTAGTTTTGTTGAAAGCATCAAATCTGACGAGAATATCACGATCGGTGGTGATACTGTAAAAATACCTCCACTCCTTGTAAAAATCCGCCAACACTTCGTGGATCTGTTAAAGAAAGGACGAGATGTCGCCCCATCACTCCCCAGCATTGGAGGAATTGTGAATGATCAATCAAATGACGCATTCTGCAAAGATAACACTCAAGAAATCTCTTTTGACTTCAGTGACAACGAGTTTAAATTATGCACCTTACTCCAATTTGAAACCGAAGTTGCGCTTGACGGCAATGGTCTACTTGACGTTGCGGAAGGCAGCTTTTACATCGATGTGGAGGAGGAGAGTAAATTTACTGCAAAAGCAACTCTGGCTTTTGGTGCCAAAATCACTAAAGAAGGTTCTGCTCTCAAGATTGACTTTGATACCATCGTTGTCAACGTCCAATTGGAAGCAAACCCGGAGGTCACATTAGGCCTTGGCATGTTCCAGCTTACATCTCAGGTTGACGCTAACCTTAATGGAGAATTTAAACTCAAATATTGCCCCGACGGCGGCGGCTGTTCCCCGGCGCAGCTCGAGGCCGATGGTTACGGGCGGCGAACCAACACCTCATCTTTCTTCTTTAACAATTCTGCAGACTATGCTTTTTCAGGTGCTGTACGCGTCGGAGATGATAAGTATGCATTAGACCTTGGTGACGGTCTTACATTTTCAATCGAAGATGACAATGTTTTTGACTCAACACCACCAAATATTACTCTACCTACTCTTGATTTAAGTGAGCTGAGTGTCTTTTCCCCCGGTAATGCTGTTGCACTTATCCGTCTTTTGGATAGTTCATTAGTGCGTGCAACCCAGAACGAAGCGTAAGTGCAACAGTAAACCTTAGTCTCTTTCTTGCGAAAGACGAATTAAATGTTGAATGGCATACATCGCTTATTTTTTTCCTTTTGATACTCAAACTCGTCACTATTCCTTGTTCTTTTGTTTAAAAAAATATAGGTTCCAATTAAATTTACCCCTCGTGGACAAGAAATTCAGCGACATTTTGGAAGTGGGGACTGTCTTGTCCGAGAAGCTGTTTGAACTCTTCGTAAAAACCGAACCCTTTGAAGATAGGGGTCGTAAATCCCTTTGGATAAAGACTGATGAATTCAAAAATGTCAACATTACAGTCTATAACACAACCGCTGAAGAGGATGATTTCATTACCACTATCGATCTAGAGCTCTATGTGGTAACAAACGAACTCAGTGTCAATCCCGATAAATTTCGGGACGTAAGAGACATTGCAAAGGTATGCAAAATTCCTGGGATCACGGACGAAACAGATGCTTCTGCCCTGATCGAGATAATTAAAAACTGTGCTGATTTTGATTTGGATGTCTGTGCACCAGACGAGTGCCAGAAAGGGGGCGAAGCAGGAAACGATGATGAAGTTGACTTTTATGATTGTAATTGCGACATCGTAGTCGGTACCCGGGAGGCAGGGGAACAGGATGGGCTTCTGTTTATTGCTACGGTGGCTTACAAGAACAGCTCGCTTCCGAATGACATTCAGCTTCTGGGCTTATTTGATCTGTTACCAGAAGATCCAGATGAGCCATTCAAGGGACCAACGTCTTATTTGGGTCTGCCAGTTAATAATCCTACTTACCCTTCCTTGGTACCACGCTTTCGCACTATGGAAGAATTCCTCAACTCTACAGAACAGGCACTATCAAATTTTTCAGGTGTCAATGTGGACTTCACCTACACCCCAAAAACACCGAATGCTGCGGGTCGATTCCTTATTGATATTGGATTCAGTAAAAGTACAGAATTGGGTGTGGATTACAGCTCATCTGTTGAGCTTGGAGATTTGGCGGATATTTCTGTGACGGATTCTAATCTGAACTTTAATGCCAATTTTGATTTGGCTACACAAATTGGTGTCATCTTGGGACCTGACGAGACAGAGAATATAATGCTTATTGCAACCACTTGTGAGAACTTTAAATGTAATCCAGATCCAACAGAATTCAAGATTGCATACACGGAAGGGGGAAATGAAACTGTTTCACATGTCTCCATTGGAGGTACCGGGGTCGTCAAAGTAGACAATGTTGCAATTCTGACGGGAAATAATAATGTCTCGAAAGTTCTTAAAGAGGTTTTAGAACATATAAATCTAATTGAAGAAGAAGAAGGGATAGTGCAGCAGGGAAATTCTCGGCTCGTGATTAAGTTTCGTAAGGAAATTTCATTGGTGAAACTAAATGTTCTGAAAGATTGTCAAGACGTGAAAGATAAGGACAACATCCAGACCACGAATACTAGCGTACTCGAATGCCCAAAAGGTACCAAGTCGGAATTTCTTGAAAACCCATATAATTTTATTGACAACGTACTAAAAAAACGTCAGTTTAGAATTGTTGTTGGGGGAACATCGATTGATGCCGCTTTCCAAGGAAGCGGGAGTGCAACTGTAGCTGCAAACGCTGGTGGAGTCATAGAAGTAGAAGGACAGTTGGAGGCTGACATTAGTGGAGACCTCAGTTTAGCATTGAATCGTTACGGCGAGTTGATTTCATTCAATGAGTGGCTTATGAGGCTCACAGAGCTCAACAGTGAACTACGCACCAAGGGATTTTTCGAGGCAGCTGCCAGCTTTGATGCAAAATTTGAAGCCGGTTTGTCTTTGAGAGAGCCATTTGAGTTTAATGGCCTCGAAGTTGCCGGTGGGTTTAGGGAACCGTTTAGGATTGATTTCCTTGAATTCAATCGCAGCGCCCGCCCAGATGTTTTCCTAGACGTCGATTTTCCCAATATCGGTGATATTCGAAATCTAAATTTTTCCGACATTATAAATATACTTCAGAAGGCATTGGAACTCTTGGTGGGGTCTGAAGAAGGAGACACAGTTGAGTCGTGCAGTGGTGGTCTACTCGGAACGGAGATTTTCGGTAAAAATATTTTTACATATCAAATTCCCGGTAAGTCTCTATATTTTCCAAGTCTTATATACAACAATTGAAAATCATATTTGAATCAACTAATTGTGACACTTCATCTTTGACCCTTTGCATTTTTCGCGAAGTCTTGGGTATCAGTGCATGTGACACAGCTGGGTTTTTGCAGGTTATTGTGGATGCCATTGATACTCTGATTGAGGACTCCAAAAGCGAAGAAAAATCCAACTCGACCAGTACAACCAAAGAAAAATCCAACTCGACCACAACTTTTTCGGTCCTGGAAACCAAATTAGAGAGCCTACTGCAGAGTGGAGTTGGTGGGGAACCAGATGTTTCAGTAATTTCAACATCTAATGAGCTTCGTTCCGAAATCCAAGTTCAGATCAAACTCGTGTGGGACTTCCAACAAGTAAATGATCTCGACATCGACCTCAGCGCCATTTTTGATGGATTAAGCTTGGACGATAACATCGCCACGTTCGTCAATTCACTCGTAGCCTTTACTGGTACTGCCCGTACTGAGATCGATGGAGGGTTATCAGTGACTCTAGGCGTAGGTATTCAGTATGACAGAAAAACACGTGCCAAAAATCCTTATATCATGGGCACAACAGGACTAAGCGTATTCTTCTCTGTCGACTCCGACGCTGATTTCACCGCATCTGTGGGCCCATTTGAGGCCGATATCAATGCAAATTTTGTGATTGATAATTATGGTGATAATCTTACCATCCAGATTGGTCTTGACGACGGCTTGAACTACTTTCTAACTGAAAACAAGACACTTGTAAGACCCGGCGAAACAAAGGACTCCCCAAGTTATACAACAGTCAATGGCATAAAGGGCCTTGTTGACGTATTCGACGTTTCATTCTCGGGAAGAGTGTCAGCTGAGATATATGCAGAGCTTGTAGCATTCCCTGGTTCATTTGCCGAGATAAAGTTTGATATTGCGGACATCAACAACGTAATTCGGGGGAAAGCTGGGGCTGTCTCGTTGGTTTATGATTCTGAGATTGGTGTACCGTCCTTTCCTAGCTTTCTTGACTTGATGCTTCAATCCCCAGAAGGGATCATCGAGGGTGTGGAAAGCATATTAATTACTGCTGAGGAAGCTTCCCTGGGTAGACGCGGAATTGTCACTCAGTTTCCTATCGATATCATTGGAAATAGTATCGGACGTGCTTTGGGTGCCGGTACATCTAACAACATACTAGCTAATAGTCGCCGGAGTATCGTGCCGGCACTGCAACAAAGACTCGCATCATATGAAGGCGAACCCGATAACGTAGCAGAGGTTCTGGCGGAAGAGTTGGAACTTGCTCTCACTCGAATTAACCTTTTAGATGGCGAGATTGATGTTACATGTTATGCATTTAACGAGAGTGAGAATAAGCAGAAAAGCGTAAATTGCACCAAGGGCGACAGAGGAGAAGACGACCCCAACCCGACTTCGCTCATGTGGACGATTCCATTTGGTCAGACCTTTGAAATCGAAGTTCCTTTGGATTTTTCACTCGACTTGGGTTTTACAAAGCTTGCACTTCAGACAGGCGACGAAGGTCCTCCAAAATTAAACATATCTTGGGGCTTTCAATTTGCCTTTGGTTTTGACGAAAAGCTCGGATTCTTTCTGTATACTTTCCCAGAAAATGGACCTGAATTTGACATCCAAGCTAGTCTAGAAGGTGCCGAAGGTCTAGGAATTGAGGCTCGCCTTCTATTCCTGCAAGCGGATCTACAAGGATTGGACATTAACGTCGGAGCTGGCATCTTTGTAGATATCGACAAGGAAAATGCTCTTCGACGCAATGATACTGATGGTCCCGATTTTGGTAGGTTGACACTTGGCGACTTCAAGAAAATTGTTAAAAAGAGTGACCTCTTTCAAATTTGTGCTGGAGCTGCAGCGACTATGGAGGCTTCGTCTCTCAAGCTCTCAGTGTCCGAAAGTATCGTTGGCGGTGCAGCAAAATACATCCCAAGATTTGAAAGTAGGTTAGCAGTACAGTTCAAAAAGGAGATCAATCTTGCACAATCAGGAGGGCGGCGGAGGATGCAAATTGGTGATGAAGACCGTCGAAGATTGGGTCAACGACATCCCTCCGTGCTTGACTCGAAGTCACTTCGACTTCTTAGGTCTCTCGCTGTACCAGATAATTCGCAGATTCCCGGTGATCTTGAAGATTGCCGAAACGAGACTTTTTGCGCAAAGATTCTTGATTTAAATCTAGATCTTTTATCAATCAAAGAGTTTGTGACACCCATCGTCAAGGAGTTAAAGGGATTTTTGGAACCTATAGTAGAACCGCTATTGATATTTGAAGAAGATATAATTCCCATCTCTAAGATAGTCGGGGAAAAATGGACCATTCTTGATGTTGCCGAAACGTTTGTTGAAAGATCAAGACCAGGTGTTGATAGCGTCCGAACGTTTCTCGGTTTTTACAAGACCATTTTAGAGTTAGAGCAGCAATTCAATGATGCAGGCAAATTGTTGCTAGCGCGGTCTTGTGGTTTTGACTCAAATGGATTTGCTTGTACTGGAGGCCTGTTTGACACAACACCTGGCAGGCGCTTGCTAGATTCAGCATTTGAAGAAACATTTGCTATGTCAGACGCAGCGGGTCTAGCAATGAGCCCAATTGATTCAATCCACCGGAAACTTGACGAATGTAGCGAGAGAAATTTTACACAGCCAGATTGTGAGGGAGACTGCACAGGTTGCACAGGCAATCCTACATCGTGCAAAGCCAGACTCCTCAAATGCCAAGGTATACTCAGCTTCCCTTTTATGGAAGAACCGACAAGTTTAATTGGACTTTTGTCCGGGCAAGATGTTGTAAGTTCTGTACTCAATGTATTCAACTAATTTTTGATATGCTTTGAATATATTTTCATTTTCCTTTGCTAATTTTTTGGTTAACTTTCTTGAATTACTCGCAGACACTTGTTGAGGTAAGTCCGTGCCTTGTATCTGTATTCGTTAAATTGTGCATATTTAAACCTTTCTCACATTAACTTTTATCCTCAAACTTAATTTCTTTTCCTGTTTTCGTATATCCCTCCTCAGTTTCTTCCACCACCTGTAATCTTTGCCTTTGAGTATGAGATGGTATTTATTGTGTACTCCGCTCCTACTGTTCAAGTTGGTATTGGCTTTGAATTTACAGCCGAACTCAAGTACGGTTTGGTCCTTGACACAAGAGGAGTGCGAGAGGCAATAGAAACTGGAGATCCGTTAAAAGCTTTAAATAGTTTTGCTTTGAAGGATCTTTTTGACGGAGTAGATGAACCACTCATCACGATTACAGCTTCTATCAACTTTGTCGCAGAAGTTAGCGCTGCAATCGTCAATGTCGGGGTTAAGGGAGGTGTCACATTTATTGTAAAAATTGATTTGAGTGATCCTTACCCAGAAACCAGCAATGGCTTGGTGCGCCCTTATGAATTGCTTGCGATTGGATCGAATCCATTGCAATGGTTCGAATTTGATGTTCAGATTTTCATTCAGTTAAGCTTCTATGTCCAAGTAGGAATTTTCGCAGGGCCTGTCTCAATTACCGTGTATGAGTTCAAAGTTAGCCTCACGATAGAACTTTTGAGTATTGTTTTCAAAATTCAAAAATTCAAACTGCCATTTGAGATCGACTTTGAGACAGGAGCAATTGAGCTCATTCAAGATACCGTAGAGTGTATTAGTCAAGGAGGTAGTATTGGACTAGAAGAAATCGAATGTAAAAGTGGTCGGGCAATACGTTCATTCCAAGAGACGACGGTCATAACGACTTCAAAGGCAAATGATATTGAGCTGCGGGGAACTCAATCGCCATTCAATTTTGAGTCTGAACTTTCAGAATTGGTTTTAGATTATACTTCTTCTGGGGATAGTGTCATTAGTAACAATGAAATATACATCAACGAAGAAAACGTGTTAGTGGGAGCATTTGTAATGACAAAAGTTAATGGTGGCAGATTTAGCGACGATTCCAATACGATAAAAATGCCCGTACCTGAACAAGATTTCCTCTATACTACGGTCGGTAACAGGTCTAATAAGAAATGGACATTACAAGGTCACACCAACTTGTTCGTGTACGCGAATGAGGTCGAAAATGGAGGCGATATAGTTGCTGAGGGAGGAACATATTTAGACGCAGTTCTAATTGTTGACTTTATAAGAGGCGATTGTAACGAAAATTACAAGCTTACCATCTCAGACACTCAAGTGCAAGTCATTAATGGCGCAAATTCCTTCTCCATCGAATATGGTGACAAGTATCGAGAAATGGAGATCTTGATGTCGTCTAAATGTAACGGAGAGGTTGTGATAGAAAGCACAAAACAAAATGCGGCATTTATTGGGATATTCGGAGGGGATGCGAATGACAGGATAACAGTGGGATCGGACAGCGGAGGAACGAACGGCTTAGATTCTATCTATGCATCTGTGACTGTTAAAGGAGGACAGGGAGAGGACTCTCTGTATTTAGATGATTCAGGATATGAATCTGGTTACCGAGAAGCCAATCTAGAGTCTGGTACTCTCTCTGGGCTTCTCAATGAAGAATTTGCAGTTAACAGCACAAACACTGTGTCCTATGCTGGATTTGAGAATGTGTCTTTGTACTTGAGCAATAAGGGCAATACATTGAACATAACCTCAACTGCTGCTCATTCCTACACTAGAGTAATTGGGGGAGATTCTGTTGATAAAATTTTTGTGGACTCCACCCAAGGCACGCTTGACATACATGGTGGAGATGCAAATGACGAAATCCACATGTATGGCTTGGGAGAGAATACAACAGCTACAGTGTACGGTAATAAAGGCAATGACACACTCAATGTAGATGGGAGTGGTGGGCTATCGGAAGGAGAAGTGAACACATTCGACAACACCACCCTTAGGTGGAGTGGAGGTGAAGGCGCGGACACAATCAACACTAGGTTTACTTCATACGGAAACTCATTTTTGGATATCTTCGAAGATAATTTTGATAATGTTAACACTCTGAATATTGAATGCTCCAATGTTTCTGCATCAATTCTGAGTCGCGAAAACTTCCTTGCCAATGTTCATGATGATTCTTCGAATACATCGGGCGTGGAGAGGATCAATTTGGACGGCATATGGAACGAGACGACTAATCGATATGACGCAAGTGCTCGGATTGACAGAATCATAATTAATCTCAACGGAGGCAATAACTCCGTGTATTTCGATGATACCTTTTCTTTTACCCAAGTTAATGGCGGAGAAGATGATGATGGTAAGCTTTTGATGATATCGAAAAAACTTATCGACAAGGGTGCTTCCAATAGATAAGCCACCATACTACATGACCAACTCACCACTTTTTTTGTTGCATTCGTTTGATTCCATGTTCCAGCATTCTACATTGGGCAGCTCTACAACTCTGAACGAGACAGTTTGGCAAACGTAAACGTGAACGACCCCATTCAGACAACTCTCACTACCAAAGGGTACCTGTCCAACGGCAACAGTCATTCAGTCATAGTGAATGGAGACTTTGGAAATGACTTTTACGATGTTCTTCGAAACAAGAAAACTGTAGATTTGAATGGTGAGTCTGGCAACGACACGTTCGTCGTGCGGTCTTTCATCAATTTGGTAGTTTTTGAAAATGGAACTGTCAGCAATAGCGCCGAGGTTGAAAAGGTCAAGGTCAACGCGGGAGAAGACGACGATGAGGTATTAGTCGGGTTGAACGACAAGGGTGGTGATGATGAGGATGAGGTCGATGAATTATCTGAGTTCGACACCATCGCAAATAAAGATCCTGATTACGTTGTAAACTCATTAGTAGATATCGATGGAGGAACTGGTAACGACCGACTGGTTGTGGTTGGAACCGACGAGGATGATAACTATGTTGTTACAAGTGACAAGGTTGTTGGAGGAGGTCTTTCTATCAGGTACCAGAACATTGAAACCCTGGATGTTTCAGGTGAAGCCGGCAATGACCTGATCACAGTTCTATCCACCGGTCCAGCTTTATCGACAAGAATTTTTGGCGCGAAAGGTTCAGATCGTTTCCTTGTATGTCCGCGAAATGTTGAGCGACCAGTGACGTCCAAAAATCTCAGAGGACATCGGTAAGTGTTTCGTTAAATATATATTATCTATTGTACTATCGTATGTCATATACTATTTTTGGTGTATAAGAGACGTAGAGGATCGGTGGGAAAAGGATGTCTCTCTACGTACTCTCTCTATTAGAGGGTCGTCTAATAGTGTCTCAATTAGAGGGCCTCTACCTAGGACTCTCTCTACTAGTGTCCTAAGAACTATGATGTGGGAGTCCTACTAGAGAGTCCTCTCTCTACGGTGGAGTGATGATTTTCAAATTAAATTTTGTCACCCAGGAAGAGTATCTGAACAAAAGCATCGTTTCTGTTTTCTCTACTACTTTCACAGAGGAATACTTGAACATGAAATATCAAGTGGTGATGAGTTGTCCATGTACAATGGACTCAGGGTCGCGGGTATTGCTGTAGATGTGCACGACAACGATGGGGAATACTCTTACATGAACGTAGTCCAAAATGCAGTGGTACATGTCATGTCTGAGGACGACTTCGGAGATTTCTCATTTATCATGTACCCTACTGTGGTTCCGAATGGCGTTGTCGGTGTTACAATTGCCTCCCAAAGTGACAAAAACAAAACCTCCTTTTTATCTTTAAATAATGATACGCGAGGAGTACAGAATTTGAAATTTAACTCTTCCATGCAGCCCAAGGAAATCAAGGTCTCTTACAACAAGGAAGCATTGCCTTTGGAAATTACAGATTTTGAAATCACTATTCTATCCGATGTTACCGATGAAAGCATCACAAAAGACGAACGATTTTTGAGGACAGGACAGTCTATTTTACCCATATATGTGAAATTGATCCCATCGAAGGATAGTGTATCTGCCAAATCAGTGACGGTCGTCCAGCCTACCGGTCGTACAATCGTTTCCGAAGGAGCTGGCGATTCTGGAAGCGACGCAACGTACGACATTTATCTTCGACCGTGTAATGAAGGGATGTGGAGTAATACGGTGTTGACTATTTCTCCTACAGTTTCCAACCAGGTTTTGATAAATGGTGAAAACACTTTGATTGTTGCTAATGAAGATTGGAACAAGGGTGCGAATGACTGCAAGGTTACCATCCCAGTCAGTGCCATCGCTGATGGCAAAGAGGAGGGTGAGCACTTTGTAACACTTTCACACGTTGTAACGGACCTAAATGGGGATGCTATCCTTTTGAGTGACGGATCTCCACTATTCGCATCCAATGTCCTTGTTGAGATTTACGATGATATGCTTGCTGGTGTCATCATTCAAGAAACAAACGGTGTGACAGCAACAGCTGAAATCGACGCTAGTGACACTGCTATATTAGATTCATTTGAAGCCTCTAAAGGTTTTGAGAGTGTAAGCCTCTACAATGATGACTATACGATTAGACTTAGTAAAGCACCAAGTCAAGATGAAATTGTCACAGTCACAGTCGTTTCAAAACCTACGGTTACGGACTTTAATGTTCTTTCAAGAGTAGATCTGAACCGAGACTATACTGAGAGAATCCAAGTCCAAGTAAGTTCAGATGGCAACGACTTTGGCGATGTGGCAATTCTCAAATTCAACTCTTCGGATTGGTACGAAGAGAAAATAGTTTACGTGGCTGCTTTCAACGATGATATTGAAGAGGGCGTTGATGTATTGAATTTTCCATCCCAGCCGTCCTATCTTTCTTACATTCAAGGTCCAATCACTGTTGAAGGAGAAACGTCTCCGGATATCCCTGATATTGCGCCTCCATTCTTACTTCCTGGTGAAAATGATACGGAAACTTTCACTCCTCCAAATAATACAGTGGTCGACAATAGCACTTTATACGCATGCAATGGTGATCAAGTGAACCACTTGATCATATACAATCTGGATGCCCGAGGAAATTTGACCCAAGTAGGAACATTGACCACAGATCAATTTACAGGCATGAATATGGGAAGGGTGAGAATTCCAACTGCGTTTGTGCCATTGTCGTGAATAGTAAGCATATATGCGCTTACTTGTTTATTTTCTCTTTTTTTTCAATATAAATGCAGGATATTGTTATCCAAGGAGTTGAACAGAATGACGGTGTAACTTACAGGGATATGAATGTTATCGAAATGTTTTTGGGAAATGGCGTGGATGACATAACTGTAGAGTCAACTTCCCAAGCAATTCACTACATTGATATGGGTGACGCAAATGACATAACAAGGGTCAAAGATGTTTCCGGTCCTTTCATTGTCAATGGAAACGGTGGCAGTGACGTGCTTATAGTTTCATCCGACGAGTCCAAGTTAGACCAAATCAATGCGTTCCTAGCCTTTGACGGAGGTTCAGGCGAGGACGAGGAGAACGAGTTCATCATAGATAACTCAGGAGATCCAGGTATAGATAAGGTTCTCAACGTCACCCGGCATCTTGTTGAAGTCGAGAGTATGAAGCTCAACGAAGTTGTCAACAACAATGATCTGGAAAACAATATCACATCCGTCAACGGTACTAATTATACTACAAACTGCTCTGACTTTGTCAGTAACGAAAGCCTTCCAGTGAATTCATACTGGTACAATCTCCGAGGTGCAACCAATGGAACATTCACTCTAGAGCTGAATGATACTGAGACTGATAATGTCGTCAATGCTACATTTGCCTACCCCGTTCCGAACGCTTCGGTCATCGCAGGTGTGATTCAAAAGAAATTAATTCCAGATGCACAATCCTGTGGTGAACTTGGCACTACGAAGTGCAGCTACGCTGTAAAAGTCTGGCAGATTGGGGAAGGATACGCTTTATTCTTTTTAGGAGAGCGCTTGAAGTCTAGGGTTACAGTGAAACTGTTCACCAAAGGTCTTGAGGATGGGGGTTTTCGATCAGAATTGTTCCAGAATGAAACTGAATGTACAAGCAATAAAGAAGCGGAATGCGTCCCCGAAACAATCGATATACTTGAGCGAAATTCTGACATTACATACGCCAATGTACAAGCCCTTGACATCACCATGGGTATGGAAAGTGTTGTGGTAAACGTGAGAGGAACAACGGCCAAGACATCAATTACCACGCAGGGTGGGGATGACTTTTTCTTTGTATCTTCAGAAGCCAATCTCGACGAAACATATGCGGCTGATATTGACGTGCTAGAAGGGTTTCTGGATTACGTAGAAAGTGACTTGCACATTTTTGCCAATAGCGGTAGGCATCGACTTTTACTCTCTGACAAGCTCAGCAAGTTCCCCAAGGGAGTTGATTCTGTTGGACCAGCTGTTCTCAGCAACTCATCGTTATCGAAATTATCGAACATCCTAGGAGATGTGTACTTTACTGCCGAAGGAGGCAATTGGTTTGCCGGTGTAAATTTATGGCTTGGCGAGGGAAGCGATAAATTGAATGTCGTTTCGATTCCGTCCACTTCCGGAAATCGTACCACCACATCAGTGCACGGAGGTAAAGGCAATGATAATATCGCGATTATGCTCAATGGTGATGAACACAATGATGTGGTTTTCATTGCGAATGGTCAAGCTGGAGACGATGTTATCAACGCATCACAATCTTCCCTGTCTGTCATATTGTTCGGTGATGATGGGGATGATGACATGTATGGGGGATCAGCTGGAGACATTTTAGTTGGAGACTTTGGACGAGTATATTGGACGTCCTTAGACGAAACAGTAGCAGTTGCAGGAGGAGGTGGATATGGCGACAAAACGGATGGGATAATCCGATACGTTAGTGAAATTATATCTGTAGACAATCTAACCATTAACGATGGTGGGCAGGACAATCTCACCTTGGGTGAAGGAGATGATGTTGGCATGGGAGGAGCCGATGGTGACATTATCGATGGAAACAATGGCAGGGATATTTTGGTAAGGCTGATCTGTTATTGCTTCGTTTTTTCTCCGTTCTTTCGCCGGGAGTCTTATTGTCTTTATTGTCATTGTTGCATAAAATTTTGTGATGCCCAGGTTGGTGACTCAGCAAGAATTCTGTATCATGACGAATCATCATCACCGATGTCGATAATCTCTATCAATTGTTTTAACGGCGGTAACGATACTATTCACGGAGGTGAAGGCGCAGTTGACTATATCATTGGAGGAAGCTACAGTGATACAATTTATGGAAATGATGGTATGGATTTGGTCTTTGGTGACCATGGCTCAATTGAATTATATAAGAATGAATCGCATAAACTGCTCTACGCAGAAACGATTTTGGCTAATTGTACAGGAGGCCGTGACACGATTATACTGGGACCAGGAGATGACATGGCATTTGGAGGAGCTGACAATGATTACATCGAGGGGAACGAGGGGCAAGATGTCATACTAGGTGATTTCGGATTGTTCAATGCCACAGTGGAATTCTTACCGAACCAATATTATGAGAGCATAAACACATTCTCTCCTTTTGCTGGTTCTGATACGATCAGTGGCGGGGCTGGCGATGATGTTTTGATGGGACAAGAGGTAAGTGCAGTATAGGCAGACCGAAGCAACAAGATCTTTTTTTAGTTCTTTTCTAAAGTTCATCACTTTGCTTGCATTTGTCTTTGCAGGGTACTGATACTATTCGGGGAAACGATGGTAGCGATGATATATATGGTGGCAACCACAAACGCTTTGGTGGAGATACCGGGGACTTTCTGTATGGTGGCGACATGGATGATGTGATTCTTGGCGACAATGGTGAAATTGTGCGAGAACTTGTGACTTTTGTGAGCAAATATCCTTGGATAAATGGTATCGAATGGAAACAATACCAGGAACCGTTTGACACGGAGGTTATTCGCGATGTACGGCGTTACGATGATATTGATATGGTAGAGGTGAGTGGACAATTAAATTGTGCTTCTTTAGAGCAATGTGTACATGAACGCGTGGCGGTCACAGTCAAAGTCACTAACATTTTCGATGTTGAACTCAGGGCGACGATTATATTTCCGGAGGTAGTGGAAATGATATATTGCACGGGCAAAGAGGAAACGACGGTAAGTATTAAGGAGGTCGTTTAAACATTGAATTGCCCATGTAATGGTTCTAACTGGTGCATTTTGTTGCTGTTGTACTCTTTAGAGCTTGATGGTGGTGACGGTGAAGACGGTAAGTTGTTAATGAAATGTTATTTTTGATTCCACATCAAATTATGTCTCAAAGCGTTTTTATGTTATACCTTCTTTCTAGAATTATATGGAGAGCTTGGTTCTGACATTCTTCGAGGTGGACCAGGTAATGATATTTTGATAGGCGATATTGGCTACAGCGTTCGCCAGTATGAAGAAGGGACGGGTACTCCTGTTCTGAATAGCAAATTAGATGGGACGACATCAGATCACGTCTGGCACAAGGACATTGTACTTGAAGAGCTAGGCGATATCACTGGTGTTCACGAGATTTCTACAAGAGTGAATTCAACGGATCTCACTGGTGAAGACATCTTTTCAGCATCGTTGTTGTTTGTTGCCAGTGCAGTGCAACCTAACGGAAGCAAGTTCACTCTAGGCTTGGGCGAAGGTTCAAACTTACCAATGGATCTTTTCCTTTTTGATCTCGTTCCAAGTTTCAACGATACTTTGGAAGGTAATGACGGAGATGACATTTTGATAGGCCAGCGTGGCAGTGACATATTGAGGGGTGGAAAAAATGATGATATTCTAATTGGAGACGCTGGATTCAACACTATTCCCCCCTCTATCGACCTACCCCGTATCTATGGAGTTTACCGAGCCCTGAAAATAAAGAATGGTACCGGATACGTTTCAAATGCAACTGACTTTGGTGTCGTCTTTACAGCCGACTATGATCTCTATCCGAACCAATACCGCTATGTTGATTCCCAGTCATCGATAATTGATCTAATTACAAATGTAAATGACCTCAAGACTGGTAGCAATCTTATTGCTGACACTATTGGTATTTCAGCGATAAATGTTGAAGACAAAAGATATTGTATGCAACCTATGTTCAGAATTGTACCGGGCTTCCTTAAAGAAACTCAAAGGATGCATGGAAACGATATCCTCGAGAGTGAGTCTGGAGAAAATATAGTTATAGGAGATGACATTCGAGGCTTTACCGCGCTTGACATAAATGAGCTTGATGACATTCAGAATACTAGGAATGTTTTGGACAAATTAATTGTTGATTTAAGCATTCGTATCAGCACGCTCGAAGTAGATACCGAAAACCTCTTGAATGGACCTCAAGCAGATTTCACGATCAATATTGGTTGCGACGATATCACAACAGGAACACAGGGCAATGACTTTGTGACTGGTGATTCTCTCACACTCGTAGGGCGCTCCCTACGCGGAGGTTCAATTGATATTCCAATCGCGGAGGACATCCTGGAGCGTCTTCGGGATGTTGAGCTTGCTTTGACCAATATACATTTTTGTCTGTATGAAGTGCATACAAAGGTCCTCCGTGATCTTACGGGTCCTGATAAAAAAGACACACAAAACTCCACACATTTACTCAGTCTTGCCAATGATGCTATCCATTCATTTGGTGACGGCGACCTTGTGGTTGGCGATTCTGCGCTTATTTACTTTCAGGTCGATCGAAATGATTTTAGCTTCGATCCTGTTGGCAAGGTTCAGGGATTCAGCAAACCTTTGAGCAGTATCATGACTCGAAGGGATGACGAACTTGAAACCCACGTCAATGAAAATTTGCGTCTTGAAGAAGCTTTGGGTGTGAAACTTACAAATCAGGACGAAAGCGGTTTACCATACGCTGATGTTCCATTTTTGAACCGTGTAGGCAATGATGCTATTGATCTTAACGAAGCCGCCAATACAGGAGTGGGAGACTTCGCATTTGTTGGGGTAGTACTAAGCGATCAAATTCTTTCTGGGAATAAAGTCGCTACTTTGCTTTCGGATTACACAACCTCCATCGAGGGCTTGCGGATCAAACCCTCAGTAAGTTCTTTCTTGCCACAACTTTCGGTGTTCAAGCTCCCATTTTACAATGAACGCTATGCTTCAACGGTCACTAAGATTGTGGACCCCATCTTCCATGGCGACAATTTCACCGGTAGTTCTTCTTCGAACACGATGTTCGGAGAATTTCTAACTGGGAATTCGTTTGTTGATTCAAGTCAAAATTTGTTCATCGATGATAAAACAAATGCTTTTGGTATTTATGAGAATGCAGAATGGGCGCAAACTATTGCTGGAGACAGATTTGTTGTTGTGCCTGACACGATAATTGAAAGGCAAAAGGGAAAAGACGTTATTGTTGGAGAGCCATTTCAAAATTCCAAAACAGAGGAACGAGTGTATTCAGCGTTGGAAAGTTTGTTTTTGAATAATTCTCTGATTTTACAAATTGGTCGTGATTTGTACAGTGAATCCATATCAACGACAAGTCTGGGTCTCAAATCAGCACAATGCACAGATCCAGAATCTACCTACATTCCATCGCACACTAAATCGGTTAAAATCATAGCGGAGAGTACTAGCAGCAGCGGATTCATCTCTGAATCAATGGTTCCGTCTACTCCAGTGGCCCCAAAGAATAAAAATGATGGCAAACCAAGGATACAAGATAGGCGAAGGTACCAGGGTCTCCGGAAAATTCTACAGGATACACCCTGATGTCTGATTAATTATTCTGCTGTTCGGAACAAGGTAGATTTGGTGATAAATTCTTAAAATGGGAATCTTTGTACACATCTTGTTCATTGTAAGGGAACTGATTTTGTCGTCAAGCCTTGTACTGTCTATTGCTGTGCCATCCATAACACCCATTCCACCATGATCTTCTTCACAGTCGTCCTCCTTGCCTTTGCAATGGCACATGTTTTGACTGATGTTAATGTTGTCACCTTTAGTTCCAAGAAGGAACTCCCTGGCACATTCTCCTTAACACAAGAACAAGTTGACATAAATCAATAATAACAATAAATGCACACCCTGTATATCCTATGACTTCGTGCGACAGATACATTCAAATTTTGCTTTTATTATTCTTAGAAGTGGTGGCAACTGCTTACTGATGCATACAAGAGCTGTTCCTCTGGAACCAAAAGTACCAGAAGTAGCACACGTGTGCCACTTCCCACCTTTGCTTCAAGATATTAGTCAGCTCTCTTTCTATCACAAAACAATCATAAAAAGAATCATAGTTTGAATCATCTTTCCAGTCAAAAGTAGCTGAATTCTTCTTTGGGTCATTTTACCAATCTTTCAGGTCTGGGATGAATCAATCAAGCATATAAATTTAAAATCCACTGACCACCATAACCTAGAATCATTATCCTTTATGAAACTCTTGAACTTGAATTGTTTCCGAAGCAAGCAGTGCCTGGAAGTATACCAGTAGCATTGTTAGGCACCCCATATCGTTTGAAATCATCGGTCGGACACCCTGTTTTGTATGCTGCTTGAATTTTGCCTACTGTGCACGCCTTTGAAGGGCCATGAAAATTGGGGAGAATGTATGAACTTTGGAGCTGTTTTCACAGTAGATTATAATTTATACACCGCTACATGGATTCGCAATCTTCGATAATTGACCTAGTTACAAATGTTGATGATCTAAAGAACGGTAGCAATCTTGTTGCCGATATCATTGGTATTTCAACGTCGTTGAGTACAAAGATGATGAAAGGTATTGTATGCAGCCCATATTCCGAATTTCATCTGGATTTCTTCAAGAAAGTCGGAGGATGCACGGAAGTGATGTCCTCGAGGGTGGCTCTGGAAAAAACATAATCAACTGCACTTCATTTGACTGACCTTTCGGACATAGAGAATAATAAGCAAACTCTGGACAATCTCATTGTTGATTAAAGTGTTCGTCTCAGTACACTCAAAGTAAATACCGAAAACCTCATGACCAAAAACCTGATGAAGGAAACCCAAGCTGATTACGAAATCAAGCTCGGTTGCGACAGTGCCACTAAAGAAACACAAGGAAATGACCGTGTGATGGGTGATTTGCTGAAGATATACTAGAGCGTCTGCGGGATATAGAGCTAGCTTTGCTCAATATACACTTTGTCTTTATGAAGTGCTTAGACGGAATCTATTTAGAAAATGCACGTCAAACCTTCAGTACAATCATTCTCGGCAGCGCTCCAAAAGTAAAATCTTTTATTTTACTACCAGCGTTATATTTCATCAATCTGGATGTACACCCTATCTTTCATGGTAACAATTTACCGGTAATTCTTCTCTCAATACCATGTTTAGATAATTTTTTACTGGCAATTCTTTTGTTGATTACTCTAATTAGGAATTGTTCATTGACGATAAATCAAATACTTTTGGTGTTTATGAGAATGCAGAATGGGCCCAAACTATTGCTGGTGATAGATTTGAAGTTGTGCAAGACACAGTCATTGAAAGGCAGAAAGGAAAGATAATAGTGTTGGATAGCTATTTCAAAATTCAAAAGCAAAAAATTGGGACGTCTATTTTTGAATAGAAATTTGTTCTTTTAGCTTTGGCCATGATTTCTACAATCCAAAAGAGAAGCGATTTTTCTTGTCGGGTGGAATCGGTCTTTCAGATTTTTCTGGCGGAAACAGAGGGGAGGGGAACTTCCAAGTTTACTTGTTCAACTCAACGCCTACTGTACCAGGGAGTCCATTCACAATCAGCCGTAGGCACTTACTTAGGAAGTGGGGGTCAGTTCAGGTTTTGCGCGCCATT
>WKLE02002589.1:11767-23736 GCA_014885115.2 Asterionellopsis glacialis
TAGAGGAGTAATTCATAACATAATGAATATCACCTTTGTTGAGTACACTATCGAACTTTATAGTTATCTACTAAATTATAAATTTTGACTATTCACTTGCACCTGCCTTCGAATCGTGATGAGTACTGTCGGCAGTCACTGAAGCGAGACAGGTAAAGCACGGGGTTGGCAAGGGTTAGAATCAAAACTCTGTATGAAACTAAGCTTCAACTCAAGACCAAATTCGAAATCTTTGGATTTTTCAATTTTGTGGGATTGAAAAACTTTCTTAAAAAATTTTAGTCAGTACACGGACACTAGTCCTAGGACCTAGGTCCTACTACCATAAAAATGAAACGAACCCCATCCGAAAGAATTCATAGCAAAGAAAACAAAAGAAACTAGAATAGTAATATTGACAATGAACGCCTTCAAGCCTACTATTTCTCGTCTTGTGAGGAGTAATGTTGCCAAACGGTGGTACAATCCTGCTCCAAAGGCTCTCCGAGTAAGTATTCATAAATGTTATTTTAATTCTTTGACGTGATTTCCACGATAACATGCCAAACTATTTTAAAATTGAATCCTGAATGTTGCATTCTGGTATGATTGTTGATATTTATTGCTAATTGGTTTGATTCTCGTGATATTTACCTTGATGTGCCCAAATTACACACAGGCTGACATTGGGTACTCCTTGAAGAATTATGCACTTTCAGATCCATCAACTTATCCGCTCATTCTTATTGTAGGATGTGCTTTTGCCTTTATGACTGGTATGGGTCTTCATGCATTGACAACCTATAAGGGTGTAGAAATTGATCCTCACAAACGCAATTCTATCATGACAACTTGGGGTACTGAGGAAGTACCTACTCTGTTAGAAAGGGTCATCTATTGGAATAGCTGGCAAAAGAATGCCCCTGAAGGGCTTGGTATTGACCATAAGAAATGGTTAGAAGGAAAAAAAAAGTATATGGAAAAGAGCAGTTACGGTTTGCAAGTATAGAAGAGTAACGACAGAGTACTGGTAGAAACTGCAAAATGCAGAAAAATAGTAGAAAAGTAACAGACTATGGGCACTGCACAAAATGAAGTTATAATGAGAAAGCCATGTGCAAATCTTAATTCTCTGTCTGAAAAGTTAGATCATTAGTTTTATATTGTATCATTATTTTCATTTCACGCTATTGTATTGAATACTAGCAATTGCTATTAGTATACAGGAGTTACTGTGTGCATTTTCTGCCTTTTTATCCTTTCCGACAAACAGACATGAATACGTGCATGCACCATGATGATGAGTTTCTCGTTTGCCATCTTGGTCAATAGATGGCACGAGGGAAATTATTTTAGAACCGTACACATAGTGCATGTCGTGTAAAGTACTTTGTAGATAATTAAATGGTCAGTACATACAAAATACAATGCAAATCAATTCAACTTTCATGAACGACATCAAAGATAATATATTATAATGTATGTATGACAGACAGCTATTGTGTTAACTGAGAATGTACAAAAAAGAAAGAATGGCAGCTACTGTGCTGTACATACCATCATTTCAGTTTGTAGAATTTGAGAAGAAACACAAAAAGTGGCGTCATATTATTATTCTACTCGTTAGAAGAGAAAGCCAGAAAGATCATAAAAATCAGTCTTCCATCAACATTCAGAACCGGTCATCAAGTTGAACATGATATAATTATTATAATATTGTATTATTTGTACAATGCTGTGAAATTAGGACTAGAATAGTTTTAGGTCCTGAAGGAACCTTGTTCAAGTTGAACTTTGCGTGACTCTTTGATTATTGCCCCTTTATGACTAGAGTAATCTAAATCCATACAGAATGTGTACAGGTATTTATTCTCTGTACGACCTCATGTCTCTTGATCCCTGTTTAAATAATGTATTTTTACGGTATTCGGAGTATCTTCTGTACCATTTATTTTTTGTAATATAAAGAATAGTCCGATATTCCGGTTCGTACCCAAGATTTTTGTTGGAGAATCTTCGTTCAATGGAAATACGCGGCATTTACCTGGTACCATACAACCCCATAATTACCTGGTAGTCCTGTACCTACTAGTACTTCGTACTGAAAGTTTGGCCAATCACGTTCCCGGTACTCAAATGTCTTCTAAAAATGGTACGGTACCGTACCTTCCTAAATTTGTCATATATTCTACAGTACTGTAGCAGAATTAAAATAAATAGATAAATTGAGTCATTCTTCTTCAAGGATCGATGACTTATTCATAGTTTTATTTAAGTCATTAAGTTTTGTATGCGTCCGATTTAAGCCCTCCTGTGCAGTTTAAGACTAAGGTCTAACGGTTGGCTTCTTTCATCGGCCGGAGTCGTCAGAAAACTGCATAAACACCGAAGAACAAGAAAGAACGCAAACAAGCTCAATATTCTCCAATTCTTCATTCGATAGTAACATTTCAGACAGGTCAAGACTATCACGGTTGCGGGGTTCACATCACATCACAAGAAAACCAATTAAAAGCGTGGAAAGTCCGTGTTTCATACGACAGAATTCGACGTTTGAGTACCCACTCTCGCCCTCTTTCTACTTACGTTGAGGACCTATCGATAGGCACAGATAAACACAGCAAGCGCATCGACGAAAGATCGAATAGCATTGCCCCACGCGCGTCTACAAGAAAGATTCATCATGGCTTTTATCAGCTCCCATGCCAACGCATCTAATGGTGGTTCATCGTCCAACGCAGCCAATTCGACGACAGCGACACATACACAGAATTTAGATGATTTTCATGCTTGCATTAAAGAAATAGAACGTGAAACAGTGGGTCGTCATGTTACAGTTGCAGGAATGAAACAAATGGCTATTAAACGCATGGCAGAAAAACGCATGATGGCGAAAAAGGAAGAGGACGAAAAAAAAAATGACTTGAAGAAGTCTTCCGAAGATACATTAAATGACGGCACTGGCAATGCTACCAACGGCAATACTCGAATGTCATTAAATATCAATGAGCATTTCAAACGTGGTACAGCGCAACTTAAAAATATCCTTAATATTGATGACAATGATGACAACAATTACGATTACAATGCTCCAACGAACAACGCAACAACTACCACGCCATCGCATTTTCAACAGCATCAACAGCAAGGGCGTGGAAGTAATAAATTTGTATCAGGTGCTGGGGGGTTATTACAACAACTTGGTGGTGGAAACCGTCAAAGACAATCAACACAGCTTCAACAGCTTCAACAATCTCAACAACAACCATGCATTATGCGCAGGGGATCCGATGCAGATCCCATGAATCGAATAGACCCAGCCCAATTGAAAATGTTGCGTGAATTAGCTGCTTCGTTTAGCAGTTTAGATACTTCTTTAGGAGAATTCGACACCAACAAGGACGGCGACGATGACGATGATCACTCCCACAGTACATCATCTTCTTTGCTAAGCGCAGCCATTGATGAAGCATTCCGTCGTAAATCAGGTATTTCACTTCTTAGTATTAAGGAAGCATTAGAAGATATTGTTGCAGAACAAGAAGAAGCACAACAACAACAACAAGCAGTAGCTGAAGGACCCCATTGCCACGACGTGATTGAACAGTTGACTGATTTCCCTAATGTCGATTTAAGTGCAAGTGGTGCAGTACAAGGACAGCAGTCACCACCGCTCGTGCCACCACCACCATCATCATCATCATCATCGCCAAATTCTATTTCGAATAACAAACCTACTACTACCACCTCATCCAAGTCTCAATCAAGGCCACATCGTCCTGTTAAAAAACGTTTTTCCTTGACCAAGCAATGTGAAAAAAGTATTAATTTATCTGATATTCATGAATTGCAAGAGTTAGATGCAGAAGAATTGTCTGTTTCGCTACATGTATCCGGACATAACTTAGCATATGACGGTTGTGCTTCAAATGCAGGATCGTTATCTGATAGTTATTCAGACTATAATGAAGGTTCGTTAATTTGCAAATGGCAACATCAAAGTAGTGATAGTCCATCAGAATCAAGTTTCAATGAAGTCAAAAGAGCTGCAGGACAACTCGATACTACTGAAGAGAATAAGGAAGAAAGGAAGGACAACAACAAATGCAATGAGGTTATGATACCTGATGAAGTTGGTTTTAGTAATAATTCGAATGATGATAATTCCGAATCATCATGGAAAGAAGGAAACGCATCTGCGTCAACATTGATTTGTAAATTTGGCCAACGTCCGGGTAGACGTGTATCTGATATATCGATGGGTGACATTCAAGAAGCTGCACAATTCTTTGAGGAGTAGAATAACAGATCATGACACAACCCGGGGACTCATTCTTTTACACAAGTAACAGACCAAGAAAGTGAAGAAAAGAAAAGAAAGAGATATATTAAGAAAAGAAAATAATAAGAGTAAAGAAAAAAGAGAACACGAGAAAGGAGATTATAGACAAGAAAAAAGATGGAGTGTTTTGGACAATCGTACGTACAAAATGAATGGCTCATTATCATGCGAAAACCCTCCAGAGCCCGACAGTTGGTATTATTGAAGTATTCCAGTATATTGGGGGAGTTGCAAAACGAATTATCTATAATGTTTGATGTATAAAGTCTAAAAAAATAATTTAACAAACGGGTGCAACACTATTCCTGCCTGTCGATTGGGCGTGTTCCAAATGTATTTCAAATATAAGAAACCCTCATATCTGCTGACTCCTGATGGTACAGGGGAAACTTCCTCCAGAACCTGAACGTAGAAAAAACACAGCTTATGACTTCTGTAGAGTTTAGATTCCATTATCATTAATGTAAGCTTCGTAAAGCGGTAAAAGGTTAGATGAATGAACTTAAGGGATGATTCTTAGTCTCTTTCTTTAGCTTTGTCCAATCTCAATTTCCACCATTCTGGAGCACGTAGTCCTGATGTGTTGCCGGGTCGACTCCAGGGGCATCCCATCCTTTCGCCTTTAGCGCCTTTGCAATATAGTTGATGCGTTTTGCGTTGACTCCAAAATCAAGGTAACCAACTCGACTGCTTGATCTAATTTGAACAGCACGGTCTCCTAGACCATCAATGTAGGCAACTTCAAAATCGTCAATGTATCCAGCCTTTAAACTTTCAAATTGAACATATAGGTATCCCTTGTTGGGATCTGATGTGATAATCTTGAATCCACCACCATCAATATTCTTTTGACCAGGTTCATACGCATTCACGACGTCTTCAAGTTCTTGAAAGGCTTTCACTTTTCCATCACTGCCAAATTCCTTGGGCCATGTCCAAGCTGGAATGTTATGTTCAGGATCATCCTCGATGGAATCAGTAGAACAGAAACAGTTTGGAGCAGGACCACAATTTTTTAATCCTTTATATTCCTCTCCAACCATATCTCTGCGAGTTCCAACACCAAGATCCTTAGGTTTTGGTCCTGGTCTCTTAGGCCTATCGTCATATTTGTCACTTATCTTGTTTGGAAAAGCATATGCATCCTCTGTAGTAACTTGTCCCAAGATTGCTAACGAACACAATCCACTAGCTGCAGAGAATATTTCTCTTCTTGACGAAGTGGTTGACACGACATCTTTACTGTTGTCCTTAGTGACTCTGTCCTTTTGAATTGCAAAAAGCACAGAGTCGCCTCCGCTGCTTTGTTTTGACGCATATCTAAAGTCACAAAAGCAAGTTGCAGGTGAAAGGCATAATGAAACAGCTACAAAATTCAATTGAAATACTTTCATTTTTGGATTACAGATATTATAAGATCCAAATTTTGTTTGGAATATAATGTACCTATTAAAGTAATATACCACTCTGGTCTTTGGCTTTCTCAATCCGACAGTAGAATATACGATGCTACTCTATGATGATGTAGACAGCCTGTTCTTTGAGAGCTGATGTTACCCTGCCTCCATTTTTTTATCGTAGTATCTTCTGTCTTCTGTGAGTCAGTGACTGAGGACCGGCGAGTTATGGATGACATCACTAAAAATATACAGTAGCACTGAGAGGGATAGAACTTTTTGCACGGAAGCAGGCCAGACAAATGCGGGGGGGGGAATGCGGATAAGAATTTTTGGCGATCATTGATGGGGAGTGGCAAACTATCACACGGTGCCTGCAACAATGTCACTGCTTGCTTTTCTTAACAATCATCCTTTCTCGTCCTCTGTTAGTAATTATCAACCTCCACTAACAACTTTTACAAAGCCATTTATTCAGTCTGTTCTCCTTCTTCATCCTTAGGAATTCCCAATTCACTTTCACGCTGTGTTCTTATATTCTGTGATTTCAAGCCATGCCCTGCAGGAGTAACAAAATACAACTCCAATATCTCTGCAACAAACTCATCCAACTCATAGACATCAATAAGTGTATCCAATGCCTCTCTTGTAGTAATATCACCATCATTCAGTAGCAATCAAAGCCAATTTCCATTTGACAGCTCTTCATTAACTTGTAACTCTGCAGAGAATCATTTTTTGCATGATGCCCTTCCCTGTTTCTTGGTTGCACTGACCCTTTTTAAATATGCCCTACCATCAAAATATTTTGGCACATTTGGTGCTGCCACTACTCCCATATACATCACTTTCTTTGGGTATTTCCTTGATCAGATCTTAGATTTGTGGAATTCAGGTATTTCAACTTTGTGGTCTCCCTTGAGTAGTATTTTCATAACCCTTCTTCTATTTGTCATGTGAAACCATTTTTCATCTAATTTTGTTCTACTTGTACTACTTACTGTGTTTCCACAAAAATTTGCATTGCAATTGACTTTACCAATTCAGTATGGATTGTATTTGTTCTTGAAGGTGTCATTTGCAATTTCCTCATCTTGTGCTTGTTTGTAGGATTCATCTGTTTGTAAGGAGTAGAAAACAAAGGTTTTCCAATACCAAAAATATTACACACATCTTGTACCTTATTAGCCTTGGTGTTGTCCAGGATGCTTCAAACAACAGTCTGTAATTTGCATACATACATGTTTTGAAAGTGCAGTACCAAGTTCATCAATTGCATGCCGCTTTGATGACTTAAAAATGCCGTTAGTACTTCAAATTTTTTGTGTGTATTTGTACGTACTCTAGTGACTGCTTCGGGATGTAAATTCATTAGAGAGCAATCTACCTTATATTTCTTCGGGTCAAGCAGGGACCCATCCCCCACCCTGTATTGACCGTCGTGTTTTGACGATCGCTGATCGATCGCAACACAAGAGAAATTGCTTCTGTGCATTGTGGTATAGAATCAACGAAAGCAGCGCCAGAAGATAAGAAGGCTCCCTCCAAGATAATCTCATTTGACTCGACTCGACCCAGTGTTCTGAAATGTCAGAAATGCCATTTTATACGGAATCCTACATCATTTGTACATACGAAAATTATACAGAACTCCTGTTAGGTGGACTACCGCTGTAGGAGGTCCTACCTACTAGGAGTAGTAAAGAGGTCCTAAAACCATGATGTCAAAACATAGTCCTTTAAATTTTGGTAGAACCCCGTACAGGTAGGAGACTTTACGGCACTCCGTAGTTCAACATGTTCGAAGTTGGGATGCTAGATCAGCAGAGACAATACCTGGTACAGGTACACATTAGAGTTGCAGTAGTCACATACTGCATCTTGTTCTGGGTTATTGACTTTTGTCGATGATTATGCATTGCTGTAGAACAGGCTAAAGAAGAAGGTTGTGATTACCTGACAGAAGACGTAAACCATACTAAAAAACAAATTAAAAAAAAATGAAAACTCATGAAAACGAATGCGGTGATACAGCGCAAGATAAAAGTCCGGTCGATGTGACAAATTCTGATAGAGCGGTTGGTACTTGTGATAATAAACATCAGCCATCGCCTATCATAGCCCAATTTCGACGGAGGAGCAACGAAGATGATATTGAAAGCATGATGAAAGCTGCAGCTGAAATTGGTGAACAAGCATTTGTTCGTCGACGTGAGAGCCTATCTTACATGGCGGATCACACTTCAAAGCCTGAACATGATATTCAAAATGTTAAATGTGATGTTCATGGATTAGAAGATGGAATATCTATCGAAAACATAATGATGATTGCCGCCGAAATTGGAGAAATATCGCTTAATAATAAAAAGCACATCGACAGCTCTAAAACTTCCCGAGAGTACAGGCGAAGTAAATCTGCTTTTTGAGTTTCGTAGTACGGTCTAACTAACCTTTAACTTTAATGTGAAAATCTCAAAAATAAATACTGTTCTTTTCAGTGATGTTGCCAACAACACCACCCTGCGGCATTCCTTGTTTACATAAATATTCAAATAAAGGCAACAGTTGACAAAAGGAAACATGCTAGACTGATTATAAATAAAGTGAAACTCTAATAACATTACGTTTGATTTATTTCTCCAAAGCACGGGTAAAGTAAGCGATCGTATGTTGTGCAACCGTAAACGAAAAGATAAGTTTAGGTCCAACCACCAACAGTTTAGGTGTAAGACCTTTGAAAAATGCCATAGGACCTTCGTTCCGAATAATGTTGCCAATAATTGATGCACCTGACTCGGGTGAGTTAAATGGGCGATTCTGAATTCTGGTTTTGATAACATCTAGCGGTGCAGCAACAGTAACTGTGGATAAAGAATAACAACAAATTTCAATTATTCATCAGAAAAATATGGTATTAGAATGATTTCACACTCTACGATATTCAAAAAGCATAAGGCATCAATACTTACTGCTAGCAACTGCACCAGTACATGATGCAACAGCATCTTGGGTCCATGTTGCCTGTTGCCTTTCGTCAAGTCCCATGAGAGATTTGGCAAAGGCATTACCACCAAACAGGGCAAAGGACCCAGGAGCATTTCGAGCCATGGTCCATCCCCAACCACGATACAAGCTAACGTTTTCCTTGGCAATAATATCGACGATACCACGACCGCGTAAACATTCTGGAGAAGTCTGGGCCTTCACTTTGAGCATATCCAGTGGGAGTAGAGCAACTTCACCAATTCCGATTATAGATCCAGCCAAAGCTATCCCAGAGGAACATATTATTGGATTTTGGAATATATTTAGTATCAGAATCAAGAAACAAAAGACAAGATACCTACGCAAACGCTATAAAAGCATAGATTGAACATGTTGTCTTACCAGATGTTAGTGTTTTCCCCATTTGAGGACCAAACTCTGCCTGCATATCCGCACCATATTTTTTGTTTAGCCATTCCCGGACAACAGGTTGTCCTCCAAACTTGTAGATACGTTGGAGAATCTTGTATGCTGCTCCAAATCCAATGCCAGGAAATAGACTAGCTGCTTTGGATGATACTCCACCAGCAGCAGCATCTCGGAAGATGGCGTGATTAAGATTGTGAGCTGTTGTTGAAATACTACCAACAGCTACAAGTTGCGTTTCACTTGTCATGAGACGTTTTGCGACAGTATCGACAGGATGAAATAAGGCGAGCTCTGCAATACCAGCTACAGCCGATCCCAAAATACGAGCTTCGGATGTGGCAGACATCACGTGGGAACTACTTGAACTTGTCGCAATGACGGCATCATGATTGCCTTTAATGGCTTGACTACTTTTTGCTGCACCTTGCATTCTGGATTTTTAATGGGGAAAGAAACTAAGAAATTCTGCTTTAGTGAGAGACGACAGCTGTCGCGTCTTTTCCCTTGCAGGTTTATTTTCTGTGACTTCTTTGAAAGGAAAACAAACAGTTGAGAAATGAGAAAGATTTGATTACAGTATCGATTCGTGTTTCATCGAATGCAAATTGTGACAAATGGTGTCACCAGAAAACCAAAATTATGCGCATCACTGACACCATCAGAACCCAGCTGAAAGGAAAGGATTCGATTCCACGTCACCATTAATTATAGAACTATGTCAAGATTTAGGATCGTGATATGGAAGCCAGTTATATAGGCGTTAATCTACATGCTATTCGAAATTTCTTGACATGACATCATGATCACGATGGATCATGATAATATAACAGACGAGACCACAAAGGACATACCAGGTACAGTATTATGGGATTTATCAATACTACACATACGCCGATGACGCATCTACTTCGATCACTGAATCCTTGATCTCCCAGCCATGATAATATGCAAAAACACACCAACTCATCAATTTCAGAAGTGTTCACAATGCATGTGTATTTGAAACAGAGTACTAGATACAGTGGGTGCCTGATATTAGGGAGTGACCATTGCCAAGTCGAAAAGAGTAAATATTATGCCATTATTGTTTATTAAACTAAAAAAATCATTCGCGTAAGGCGTCAATCTCATTTCAGGGATGTTATTCAGTTCATTTCCATTTTTCTTTATGTTTTCAATACTATTGTCTTCATACAAAAAACTTTTGGTAGTAAATGATTTTTAGAAATGCTACTATCGTGCACGTATATAAAGCACTTAAAAACCCTCAAGTCCGACATTCCGAGACCATCCTTCACATGTATGCTTCAAAAAAATCACGCACACTATCTTGTAGACATTTCTCCATTACTGGATCAGTACTTTCGTGCCCCGAGTTAATGAACCTTGCCGTGTATTCTACATTGGAAGCTTTGAATGTGTCTACTAAATTATGTGCATACTGTGGTGGACATACCTTATCTCGACTTCCTTGGCATACCCAAGTATGTATTCCTTTCAAACTGTTCACTCTTTCCAAAAGGTTGACGGGTTCTTCAAAAGTTCCATGGTTGTAAAGACGTGCTTCAAAAAATGCTACAGATTGTGCTTCTGGCATTACATGTTCGTCGATCTTGTTTGGGTTCAAGTGTTTGGATTGGTCTTCCTCCATAAGATTATATTCAAATACCATCCATCTCCAGATAGCTTTTGGGTCGCCCCTTTGTATCATGCGCTCGTAAATTCGAAGAATCCGTCCGGATTCATCGTTAGGGTCTAACTCTGATTCTCCAAACATTGCAGCATCTTGGGCAGCAACTTTATACCAATTATAAAAATGCTCAAGTTCCCTCTTGCTGTCTTCGTGTGACTTTCGGAAATAAACATCGGCAAATTCGGATTTGGAATTTAAAAATATTCCCCGTACAATGATTGCTATGCAATGTTGAGGGAATCGCATCGCGTAGTCAAGCGAAAGCGTACTTCCCCAACTTCCTCCAAATACTAGCCATCGGTCAATCCCTAATTCCTTGCGAATCTTTTCAAAATCGGTACTCATTTTATCAATGGAAATATCCTTATAGTATTTCATATTTCTCCAGTCATCTCGGACACTTGGTTGAGATCTACCAGTTCCACGTTGATCTATTTCAATGACAAAGAACTTTTCATAATCAAAAAACTTTTTATTGCCATTGTGATAATCTTCAATAGCATTGCCGGGACCACCGTGTACGAACAATACAGGAATTCCTGATTGTTGGTTTCCCCATATCCGATACCATAACGATAGACCATCTCCAATGTCCAGCATATACTCTTGAGCATCTTCAATAGGAAGCGGGTTGTACGTTTTAATTGGAGATGGTGTTGTCGTCGTCGAAGAAGAAGAAATCGGGAAAATCCCCGACATCACGATAATTGCTACTGGGATCAAACACATTAAAAGATAAAAGATTTTTTCGTACCGAATTCTATGCTGGCTTTGTTGCTGGTCGTGTTCCATTGACATATGTCGGTCTAACAAAAGTGCTGATTCTTCCCCGGGAGAAACGTTTTCTTCGAAGATATCATCAGAGTCTCCTGGTTCTTCATACCCACTATTGTATCTCTCTTTATGACGATGATGAGGCTCTTTCATTGTTTTCGTGAGTTTGAATAAGTCAATGGATAGTCTTGGTTGCTGTAATTTCAGATTTCAGATCTTTGGTGATACCCCACAGATCGATGTTAAGATTATTTTTATGGCTGATGCCTGCTGTGTCAACATGATTTTGTGATGTGTGTGTATTTGCATGAGAACATGTCCCTCTCTTTCTCGAAATCTATTTGAGATCTGATATGTAGATTGGACGTAT
>WKLE02002592.1:0-12913 GCA_014885115.2 Asterionellopsis glacialis
TGGAAAGAGTGCCAGCTCATCAAATTTTTCTTTCTCTAAGTATCACATGTCATTTGCATGCAACGCATGCCCCAGCCAGCAGTCTCTTTCTGTCCTTTGTACAACTGTTTTATACTTGTGCATCAGAGTCCTAAAAGATACTTCACACTCATCAATAAAAGAATGTAACTTTGTTCAATGTTTCATCCATGCTTCACAGGCCAATAACTTCTCATATAATTCAATATAGTTTGTAATTTCATCTCGTTTATCCATGTTGCTACCACCACCACCAAGTATAGATTTAGCCACATGTGTCTGCCATGTTATGATGCATGCTAACATGAGACAGGTATAATCAGAAGACTTCAATGAAGACTTCACAAGCTTCCTAAATCCATTGTGAACAAAGGATACAATAGGTAATGAACAATCGCTCTGATGAGCACACTGTCAAGATACCTTAGCTAACGCAGCATCAAACAATATACCAGTCAAGAACCTTTTCAAAGAAATGTGTGGCACTTAACTTGTCTAATCCAGCATTTTTCCAGTGCAATATTTCTGGTGGTGTAGCACAATGTATACCATGTTTTTCATCACACATTAATAGTTCCTATAGTGCAATAGTTGCTGCAATTCATCTTGTGTCTTGTTATGAAAGTCTGCACTTCTCCTGAGATTACATGGAAAAGCATAATTATCAGCTTCGGATGTGGGACAATCACAGTCTCTACACACTAGATTAACTCCTTCCGCATGACTTCTGTATCGTCCACTGGCAACATCTGCAGTTTCACAATCACATATCATACAAATTATAGGTATCTCGAATGTAACGTTTTTGTGGAAATGACCACATAGGTCTAGATCACATTGTATTCCTCAATGTTCTTGATAGTTTTTGATGCCACTAAGTACATACCGTAATGCACGATGGTAATTACGTACGGGTGTCAGAATCGAGTATGTGTTGATTAACTATTTCCTAAATTATAGTTACTCTACAAGCTCAGACCTTTGGTCTGTCCTTATCCTCTCACCCCCCTCATGATTCCTACTATGTGTGATCTAGGGAGTGTTTACACTGCTGATGCTGTCATATCATATGTTGGGATCATCCGTTTAATGATAGATGATGATGTTGGTTGACTCGATTCTTTTGTAGTCTGTTGAGACTGTTTAATGTGTGCTGTAAGGGTATCGGTGGCGGGTGGTTTAAAGATTGGTGAGTAGATTGGGACTTGTCTTCCCATGAGAACATCTGTTTGTTGATAAAATTTTATTCTTCTTAGGTTCTTAGTGAAGGCGTCACCTATTTTATGTTGAGTCGTAATCTGTTGTAATTTGATCAGATCAGTTTCACACCAGTTTTGTAACGCAAAGTATTTGATGTCCATGTGTTGGGTTTGTTTTGTTGGTTGACCGGAGTTTGCCATGTGTAGTGCCCCTTGGTTATCTTCAAATAATATTGTTGGGAGATGTTGCTCAAAGCCAAGTTCATATAGGATGGATCTAAGGTAGAGTATCATTTTTCCTGCTTCTGCTGCTGCAGCAAATTCTGCTTCCGTTGATGATAATGCTACTACAGTGGGTTGATATTTGGTTTTGTAGGCGATTACTGCACCTGCGAGCATTATTGTTATGTCAATGATAGAGCGCCTATGTCTTCTGTTGGTGCCCCAATCAGAGTCTACATATCCATGGATTGTTGCTGGTTGTGTAGATTTTGGTATTGAGTGCATGATATCATTGTCGGTGATGCATGCTTGTGCCAGTATGTCCAGTAGATGTTAGGAGTTGTACACCAATAGTGTATACCTTTGTTTTTGGTGAGTGCTAGGTATTTCATCAGGTGTCTTAATGCTTGATAATGGATCTTGGCAGGGTTTGATGCATATTGTGAAAGTTTTATAACAGCAGATGAAATGTCTGGTTGTGCAACGGTCATGGCGTATATTGCTTCTCCTATTACTTGACGATAGTTGAAATTCTCTTCTCGTAGTTGTTGTTGTTCTTGTATGGTTTCAGGTGGCCGGGCGATTTCTAGTTGAGTTTGATACGTATTATCATCGCTCATTGGGATTGGATTACACTGAGTTATTGTCTCATGCCATTCATGATGATTGAGGACTTTATCAAGAAATGATTCACACAAAAATTTTACATAGTTTCGTGCTTGTGTGACGTCAATACCATTAAACTTTTTCATAATGCCAAAATCGTTTAACGGTACACTCAGATATTGCCCCACTTGTTTGATTACTGCTTGAGCTATTTTCTTATCTTGACACGCAACTGCAAAATCGTTGACTTGTCCAAGGAATAACACTTTCTTACCTCATATCTTTGTTGAGTAGATACATTTTTTGTGTGTTGTGTTCCAGAATTATTCTTTTTGGATTAGTATGTTGGATATATATTGGTCCCATAGCCTTGGAGATTCTGGGTGGCCTTGAATTGCATGGAGGACGGGTAGTAATATCCTGGTGGAATTGGGGGACGTTTCTTGTGTTGTGTCCACCACTCTCTATATTGATCATCAATTTCCATGTATAACGGTTGTTGAGGAGGTGGTGCTTCTACAAACGCATTGCCTGCGTCGGCTCCCATAACTATCATGTTTTTGATGGATGATAGGGCCCAGAATATCCTCGCTGCGGGCTGTTCCACACAAGATGCATATGTGTATGCTAGGGTTACTGCTTTTCCGTATCTAGGGCCTCCATCACATGTGCCTCTAGCCTTCCTTGTTTCTTCATCTTTAAAATGATATGACCAGACAAAAGGTAAGACTATGTCCTTCTTGGGCCTTGGGCAAGGTTTTCCAAACATGGTTTGTGCCTCATAATTACCATGCTGTTAAAATTCCCCTTGTTGCCATAGATCCCAATCCTTGCGGCGTTTGAGTTGTTTTCTCAAGTATTTAGCTGATAAGTCAATCTCCTCCGATGCCAATGCTTGATGTATCACCGCTTCTTCTATGGGTGGTAAAGATTTGGGATCCGCCCACAAGTTGTTGTCTTCGCCATACCTTAGTACATGCAAGTGGTGGGCAAGCATATGTAATTGATCAAAGTGCAGTTGTGAAATTCCGTCGGATGTCAGTGGTGCGGCAATTTCTGGGTGTGCAATTGTCACTTTGCATTGTTTGGTATTTTTATCTTGTTGAATTTCTTGGACCAGTTGTCGAAGTTTGTGAACGGTATCTTTTTTGATTCCATTTATTGCCCTGATAGTACCGTGTCGTAGTCGGCTTTGTCATTTTTGTATCTTAGCTGCTGGTGTGCCACTATGGCATGCCTTGATAATTGGACCTTCAGAACGGTTGTTATAATGGAGGTCAAAACCTAAGGCAGGATGGGTTGGGTGTATGTCGATGGTCTCTGTAAATGATGGTCCATATACATCAAGTGATAAATGAATTGAAAGGATGTCTGGATCATTAGCTTTTGGTGTCATTGGTTCTTCAATGGATGTGACAATCAGTAACGTAGCTTTGTTTAGCATTGTCTGTATGATGTGGTCCGGTATAGGTGGTAGATCTTCGTCGAGGAGTTGAGTTGTCTGGAGAGTAGCCGCTGCCGCTATGTCAGTTGGTATATCCTCGAGAAGACCAGGGTTAAATTCTGTTTGTAATATCTTATTGGACGTATTACCCGAGTTCGGGTCAGCCGTCGGATGATCTATATCCGCATATTTTGTAATCAGTTGTTGATGGATTGATGGGCAATTAGCTGGAGCCGTGGAGTAGTGGATATGTCTAGCACGTTTTTCTTGTCTGGTTTCTGTGTCTAGATACACAATGTTCTTCAATGTGCCTGTAAATCGGAGGAAGATACCTGTGGAAGTATGATCGCCTGCCTTACTATTCCTGAAGCCTGGGTTCCTTGAATTCACCAAACTCCCAAATACCTGTTCTCCAGACCATTTTTCATATGGTGTCATCTTAATGGTGTCATGATATAGGCGGTTATAGAGATAAACAGAGTATACCAATGCATCTGCCCAGTATGCCGATCCCAGCCCTGCATTATATAATAGGCATCTCGTCCATTCTGTGACAATGTATCGGAGCCTGTGTCCTCAAGGAGATATCCGGATTTTAATAGGATTCAACAAAATTCTGTAGATTGCGCCAGTTCCCCTCTTTGGTCCGTACAGGTAAAGCATTGGGTATTGTCTTGGTGTCCATAAATCTCCATGAATGCTTGAATAGTTTCTGTAGGTGGTTCCTTTGATTTCGAAAGGAAGACCCAGCATACTCTGGTATATGCGTCTGTTATAAGAAGGTATGAATTGAATCCTTCCCTGCTGGTGATTATAGGATTCTTCTGTTGTGGACGGTTTCGGAGTTTATTGCGGCGGGTGGATGCTATATATTTGGGGCCTCTCACGAATCCAAAGTCCATATGATACCGTTCTCCAGGTTTACTAGCTTCAAATGTTTCCGTTTTTCCTTTTGGTGCTTTGGTTAGCTTGCTGCGTATGCAACTTTTGCAGTGGGTGCGTTCTGTAAAAAAGATGACGGGCTGGCGTTAATTTTTTGACTGTACCACAAAATTTAAAAAGGAGGATGGGAGTTCAGGGAGTTCAGGGAGTTTCTAGACAATACGACTGTGGTACGCTTTGGTGTGTCTTGGTAAGGTGTGAGGCGTTTTGTATAGTACAGGCCGTTGTTTTGTTTGAGGTCAATCGTTGCAACCTTATCATTGTGTTGATTATAGTATTCAAGTTGGCCGGTATTATAATCCAGTATTCTAGTTCCTCCATACTGGCTACTTTATGATCTGGTGCTATGATAGTGCCAGCTGCCTGGTTGCTATGTAACATAGAGTAATATAACTTCCCACCCTCGTTTGTCTTGTTGGTAAGGAAATGACCAAAGCCTTCACATATTAGAGGTGCTTCTGCATTAGCGGAATGCACCGGGTATGGGACGATTGTACGAAATTTATGAAGTAGTTGTTTGATTCCTGTTAAGCTGCGGTTTGCACCAGGATCTACCTGTGCACGAGTCATCGCTGCTTGGAGTTGGCGACATATAGCCTGTTGTGCCTGTGCTGGATCCGGGTCATCTAGTTGTGGGGCACTGTTTTCATTGTGGTAGTTGTTGGCAGCGTGTCCCCACATGTGACATGCTTCACATTGTTCTTCCGTGTGTTGACGACGGGGTTTACTTTTAGAATTCCTGTCTTGAACCGCGTTCAGCTGTGGGTGGGTGTATTCGGCTGTCTCCTAATAGTGTGAGTTGTTGTCACCTAGGATGTCCTCAAGGTAGTGGATCAATCCACCGTGTGTTGTGTCTGCTTTCGGAAGGATCAATATAGCATCTTCACCCACTGTTGTATCTCTTCTTGCAAGGAGGTTTACTTTGTTGGCTAAAAGGCCCAACATGTGTGTTGCTGGTAGTGGTTTATCATAGGGAATGGTATTTAATTCCCTGGTTAGGCAATCGATCACAGATTTGAATCAATCATTGTGTTGTATACCCTGGAGAAATCCATTGCTCATTTCCCGAGGAGTATATTTATTGCCTTTTGTTAATTGAGCTTCATAGAACAGATGCATTTGTGTTTCAAACGTGAAGATGGTTTTCGCGTGACCGTCGAATATTGGTCAATCATTAGTCTCTGTTACCATGGAATCTGGTGGTAGATATTCAGGGAGTGAGACTTGCAAGATCATGCAGAGAGCCTCATAACCATCATTGAGTTGTAGTCTTGACCATGCAAGATCTTTTGCTACAGGGTCAGTAATCATATTGGTTTGGTTAAGTTTGATGGCCAACATTTTCGTGTATTGGTCAACATAGTCCATGGGTAAGTCTTTTGGGTACAATGGTTCACCTGGTCTTAGGTCAGGCATATTTCGCAATGGAATTTGGAATAATGCACATGCTGCATGGATCTGCTGGTAAAATTGTCAAACCGGGGTTTCCTCTAATTTGATTAGTTGTGTGTCCAATTTTGTATTGAGGAATTTGGTCTCCAGATAAGGAGACGGTTTGTATTTAATGAGTGGATCCATGGACTGTCATGTTGAAGTGTCATATCTGCGGTCCTGAGCGGCTTCTGGTTCCCTCTGTGGAGTCTGAAGAGTGTGGGGTGGAGTATGGGGACCCACCGTTGGAGGTTTGCTGGGCAGAGTCCTCTTGTTGGATGGTGGTCCCGGTACATTCATTGATGTGTGTATCCCATCATTGTTTGATGGTGATTTCGAGGATTGATATCAGTTGAGGGGATGGTGTGATGCTGACACCCGTGAGGTACTGGTTGGTGTACGCGTATTCACCAATGGTGAGTGGTAGGACGGTGAGGGAGTTGTGACGGAAGCCAGGCGGGGTGGAGTTGGTGCTGCAGTGTTGATCAGGTATCGATGTTGAAACTGTGCCGGGCCCATACGGTTGAAGACATTAGGTGTTGGTGGAGAGGAGTGCGAGTCCTGTCAATGGTCATGCGAGTCCTGTTGATGGTTGTGTTGGAGGGGGAGGGCATCTAGTTTTTCATCAATTTTTACGAGTGCATCCATCACATGTTGGTGGATTTCATCAATATAGAGTTCAGATGAGTGATCTAGCTCCTCAGCCGTTTTGTCCGCTTGGTTTTGAAATGTTTGTAGGTGCTCCTCAACAGCTGCATTCAGCATGGCGTTTTGAATTGTCATCTCCTCTTTTATTTTAGTATGAGTGACCTCCAAGTCCTTAGTCAATTTTTTCTGAGATTGTTTCATTACTTGAATACATTCTTGTTGTTGGGTCGTGTCCCGGTAGGTTTCTAATTCTGCTATTTTCTGCTTAGCTGTCTGGAGGTCAGCGCGTAGTGCTTTGGAGGATGATGCCATGGTAGCAATTTGTAGTTGCTGTTTCTGCGTGGTGCTCTCAAATTGCGTTATTTTGGAGATGAGTGCCGTGTTGTACTCTTCCAATGCATCCAGGGGTTCATTGATGGTCACTATATCCTGTGTTGGATCGTCCAGTGTTGTACCCAGTAAGTGAGAAATGGAACTCTGGGTGCTATTTTCCCAGTGCTGTTGCCTTTTTGTCTCCTGGTCAAAAGCATTCCGTAATTCAACATAATGTTGTTGCAGCAACCAGTGGTGTCGAGATAGCATGGCATATTTTGATGTTTGCTCTTCCAGTTTTGTCTGGATTTTGATATATGACGACTCTTCCGACATATTGTCATGTGCTTCTGGGACATCGTGGTCCTTATCCTGTGATGTGTCACAATCGTATGATGAGTCATCTGGGGACGGAACCAAAGATGTTGATGATGGGAGTGATTGGAATGGAGAGGGACCTAATTGTTGTTCCTGTTGTTTGTGAAATTTTTGTGTGTTCTTGTCCGGATAGTCGAGATCTGGGAGGTCCTCATCTGGATCGTTGTTGTCTTGGTTGTCGGTACAAACGTCATCATCTGGTTTGTTGGGATGATCTGTAGTGTGAGTATCCTCATTTCTTTCCTTGTTGACTTGAGTCCCGTGGTTAAATTTTGCTTGTGTCTCATCTGGAAATTCTTCTGGATCCGGTGTGGGATGTTTATGCTCATGGGTCGAAGTCCGATCGGGTGGGCGGTGCGGCCCTTCAGACGTGTTGGTTGGATTTCTAAGTCGTACGAGTTGAGTTTGTGTTGGTGGCAATTTAACCGCTGCCTTCCGGGTATTCTTTGAATCTTGCCACGGATTCGTGGAGGTTGTTGGTGCCATTAATCTGGCAGAAGGGGAGTCTTGTATAGGCTCTGAAATTGATCGCTTAGTGGTAGTTGGTTGAGTTTGAAGATAACGATATGTATCATTGCCAGGGTCCTTCTCTAGACCTCCCATGTTTAGTTGTTCCGTGGCTGCAATCATCGCATCAAAATGCTTCTCAAGGTCGCGGTGCCATGTAGTGATGTTTGTCTTGAGGTCGCCAAAGGCATCCTTATAACGAGTACAAACTTTCGTGGTGTTGCGGAAACGCTTGATGTAGTTTTGAATGAATTCCTGCAAGGGCTGTGCTGCTTGTGCCTTTGTATATGTTCTGATTGTAGGTTGGCCTGCATTCATGGTCCCATTAGACAAGTTGTTTGTTCGGGAACAAGGATCCTTCTGAGGTGATTTCGAGTTTGTCATCATTCTTAGCAATAAGAACAAAAAATAAAAAGTGAGTGGATACCGTTGGATCCGTAAACCTTCTGTTGGCGTTGGGTCTTCAGTTCTTGTAGAATGTGGTACTAGGTGTACGGAGATTGGAAGAGTTCGGTACGTGTGAAATAGAGGACTCGGAAGGAGTCAATGACAAGGAATTGGGTCTGAATGAGCATTGCGAGATGTATTTTGATCGAAACGCAAATGCCTCAATGTGTTGAGGCGTAGGGTAGGGCAGCCCTGTCAGTACGCAGAGCGAGTCTGAAAAGTGCTTATAACCTGTCAGAATCGAGTATGTGTTGATTAACTATTTCCTAAATTATATTAACTTTTCAATTTATTTGTTAATCGCTGCAGCTACTGATAACTGTGGAAACCAAGTCTACTCGCGATGACAGCCTGGACCATCAGGGGTGGGGTTTTACTAAAAGTAAAACGCTTATGTCGTTCAATCTGGCTGAAATCGGAAGTAGTGATTGATAGTCCTAAATTATAGTTACTCTACGAGCTCAGACTTTCGGTCTGCCCTTATCCTCTCAACGGGACGCCCTTTTAAGTCCTCTTATGTCTCAGTGTTATTTCTTACAGCATCATTGGGCTTCTTTAGAAAACCTAGCAGTCCCCATGCATAAGCTGGTTTTTTTACATTGTCAATGTGGTGATTCTCACAACGTGATGTATTAATATTTTGTAGGTCTGATGAAACTTTGTTGTTTTCAAACCAACTCCTGCTGTCCTTTGTACAACTTTTTTATACTTGTGCATCAATGTCCAAAAAGATACTTCATACTCATCAATAGTAGAATATAACTTTTTCCATGTTTCATCCATGCTTCCCAGGCCAATAACTGCTCATCTACATCAGAGAGGAAATCCTGGTCACTCCTGAATAGATTTTATGTGACCCTGGTAACAAAATTTATCCATCTTTTTTATTTTCTCTTACCTCCAAAATGTCTTCCAAAGTAATATTTTAATAACCATCTTGTAAAAGCCAAAGACAATGACAAAAATGTTAGAATTGTGAACGTGAAAATATTAGTACCTCAATGAATGTGCTCACCTTAAAAAAGAAACATAAAACAAAATTTTACAAAGTTAGGAAAAACAAAATAATTAATTACATAATTTTTTTCTAATTACCTTTGTTTACCATTGTGTCTCTATTTTTCTTGAGGTTTTTCTCTAACTGCAAAGATGTTGTTTCATCTAAGTCAAGTTTTGAGTTTTGAAACATATTAAGAACCTGATTTTGAATAGAACTTTGCACGTCTGCTCTGCATGAATTTAAAGCTGTCTTAGCTATTTCCAATATCCTCAAATTTCATCTTCTTGCTTCCAATGCAAACTGTTGCAAAACCCGCCTGCCAAATGTTTTGTCATTGCTCAAATCTTCAAATTCATCCTCTGATTTCAAATTTTTTTTTGAATGAAACAATGTGTACTTTACCTTTTTTTGAACATCTGTAGCCATGCCAAGGTCTACTTTGAGTGGCATCTGCTTTGCTAAATTATTTTGAATAAGTTGTTCTTTTTCCTTTCTAATTTTTTCCAGCTTGTGTTGTAATTGCTCATACTCTTCCATGGATCGATAGTCTGAACCAGAGTTTGAAGTAGAACTGATACTCTCTCTGTCTGACGATACCGAATGTTTGTTGTACACTACCAATGATGTTGGCGCCATGGTTTGGTTGCTTTGATAACAAACCAGAAGTCTTCGGACGCGTTTGTTTGCGTTTTGCTTTGCTTTTGAGTAATATTGTGTGGCTTGTCTTCGTCAAAATAGTTCCTGGCACACCAACAGCGGTATGACACTAGATGCTCTTATCTCATGTAGGATCTACACAAATTGTATACAGGGATTCAAGTATCAAGGCTCTAATAAAACATAAGAATTTTTTTCTATATATTTTATATAAAAATTAATAAGTCATAAATCAAAATCAAAAATCTCATACCAAAATATACATATCTGAAAGGTAATCATCATGACAGTAAATACTTATTTTTTGAATTTACTATCCCAAAGGGCTGACTTGTTGTAATATGGGTGATAGGCCTGGCCAACTTCCTTCTAGAACTAGGTGTTCCGTAAATCGTTTTTTAACAAAACAAATGATATAAAAGGATCGTATGTATAAAATTTGTATAATAATCCTTTTTTTACTCCTTTTTTAAAAACAGAAATTTTTTGCATACCTATTTGCAAACTGGGCCAACTTGTTGGAATATGGGTGATAGGCCTGGCCAACTTCCTGCTAGTACTAGGTGTTACGTAAATCGTTTTTTTAACAAAAAAAATAATATAAAATGATCATATGCATAAAATTTTTATGATAATCTTTTTTTATACTCCTTTTTTAAAACAAGTAAATTACCGCATACCTTTTTGCAAAAGATACGCTTTTCATGTCAAAAACTTCACATGGCGTTTGTCTATTCTATCAATTACGTTTACATCAATATCTCCTCTCATACACACACAATTGTTTCCCCAAGGCACTCATTTGATTGGTAAGAAAACAACAAACACAATGATATATAATATTATCTGATTTTTTGCAAACTTGGTGGTGTTCTCTTCTCTTTCGTAGTACTAAGTTTACGTAGAATCTAGGTAGACATTGTTCTTTGCAAAAAAATCTGGTGCAGCAAGACTAATTCTTTTTCTTCTTCTTTTGCATAGGCTCAACAAGAGATCCAACAACAGCGGTGGTTCCCAGCACTGTCTAAGCAACCACATCCTCTTTATTTCCTCAAGTTAATGTTGTTCTGGTTTGCCAATAAGCTTTGCTCTCTACATAAAAATATTACAAGGCTTTTCCATAGCACAGTTTTTGTCAGACCTAATCAGTTTCTATCTGTTGTAGTTGCTGGATCTTGGCTAGTAGGGTATTCTGCTAACGCATCCCTTTAGCAAAGACACAACAACACAAGCTGTCTGATTTCTTGCAAACAGCAGGACATATCATCGATTTTAATCTCGTCATTGATTTTTTCAGGTTGGTGGTGTTCTTTTCTCTTTCCTGGTACTAAGTTTACGTAGAGTCTAGGTAGACATTGTTCTTTGCAAAAAAAAACAGGTGCAGCCAGTCTAATTTTTTTTTTGCATAGGCTCAACAAGAGATCCAACAACTAAGCAACTCTTCATTTCCTCAAGTTAACATTTTTCAGGTTTGCCAATAAGCTTTGCTCTCTTGAGAAAAATATTACAAAGCTTTTCCATAGCACAGTTTTTGTCAGAACTAATCAGTTTCTATCTGTTTTAGTTGCTGGATCTTGGCTATTAGGGCATTCTGCTGCGCATCCCTTTAGCAAAGACACATCAACACAAGCTGTTGCAAAATCAGGTTCTCTGTTTGGTAGACATTCGTTTCAAGCTGCTCTTGAGACATTCAATTGCAGGAATTGATTGTTTTTACAGCGTTGATCCTTGACCTGGATTTGACCTTTTTATCCATTCTGGTTTGGCTCAGACTTATTGTTCTCATTACAGTATATCGTGATTTGTTTACAAAATGGATAGGAGCTAGACTCTGTTAACTCCTAACTTCAATATTGTTGATCTAATCAAGGCAGGGCAAAATGAAAACTCTCGATGATCTACTAACAAGTCGCCCATTAACTACAAGACTTTTGTCTTCCAAGGCACAGACCTCCAAGAATTTTGGTTTTTTTTATATTTCTCTGCAGGAGTTGGTAAATTTGAAATCAGATGAGCTTATTGTTAAGCCATTCATTCAATATTTATCTAAATGAGAGGTGCAACCAGAGAAACCAAGTGGTTGAAAGAAAAAAAAAAGATTTGTTGTGTCTTTTGTCCAAACCAGATTTTTTTTAAACAATATAAGTCTGACAAAGACAATTCTGGAGATATTCAAGACCAACTAGACGACATCATCTACAACAAAGCTTTGGAATTCTTTAAAGCAATCTTTGATGGTGATGAACAAGACTGGATCAAACAGAGTTTGGACTGCTCTGGTTTGATCATTCTTTGTGGGACAACAGATCCAAAAACTCTGGTGATCCCCAATGTGTTTTTACTTACACCAATATAGTTGGTTGCATTGCTTACTTTTCGACGGACACAAGTATCTTCATCAACTTGTTAGCATGTAACACCAAGAAAAGACCTAATGATATCATCCAGAATGCCCAATCTTATCCAATAGTTGCATCCTCAAAGCATCAAGAAGTTCTCAAAAACGATAGGTTTCTAACCATACCTCAGGAATGAAGCGTTTTGGAATTCTGGTGTGGGGATTTTTTTGCCGTGCTTTTGCTGGTAGAGTCAACCTTTTTGAACAAGACCTTACTCCAACTACTTTGCATATGGACATGTTTGCTCAGATTTCCAAGAGACTTCAAATTGTTTGGCAGTTCTACAATCGCAACAATTTTATTGTAATTTACAAGGAAGAAATTAATCTTAAAGATCCAGCCACTGCCAAAAATCTTGATAGAAAAAGGACATCAAGTTGGAACTACAAGGTTCAAAAATTGTTGCCAGATGATTTGTATGAACATCTTTTCTGAATAAGATGGGTGTGTAAATGGATCATGCTACCTTCATTATGTTAATTATTGGAACTACAACGAACCAATGATATTAGTCCAACAGATGCAGCCATTTTTGAAGCTGTACAATTGGCCAGCTACCTTCAAGTATGGTATCGAAGAAGAAACCCTATCAGCTTTAAAACCACTACCTTCCAAAGAGCAAAGCAGTGATAGTGATGTAACTTTTGTTTGTGGTAGCTGTCAAAAATTGGATAATCAAGTTCACCCAGACCTGAAATGTTTG
>WKLE02002598.1:0-12643 GCA_014885115.2 Asterionellopsis glacialis
TATGGAACGAAATCCTGTAGAAATAGCGTACAAATTACTTAGGCGGCTGTAAGCCGATCTACCACATTTTTCAAAAAATCGGGCGACTGTTTCAATTTCCGTTCAACGGACGTATAACGTCTTGCAACGTTTGGCTCATACATCATACGTCATCAGATCAAAAAGATATAATATTATGACACACGCGGTGTCCACTTTTTTGTTATAGTATATAAAATACACGAAAGAGGAAAATCTCTCTAGCGGTGCCGCTGGAGAAAGCGTCCGATCACCGTTGGGAGAACACTGAAAAGAGGCTTTACCGTTTGCACACATTGAACTCTCAACGCATAAATCGATCTACAGTTCATTCACAATGCCGTTAGCACAAGCTGATTATGCCGATGAATTGGACAACGCTCTGTTCAAGTTGATCAAGGCTCAGCGATGGAATGATATGAAAGTCATGTTAGAAACTGAAGAGGGCAAGGCAATGGCAAAAGAACAAGATAAATATGGAAACATGCCACTTCATGCAGCTATTGGATTCAAGGCACCTGATGCTCATCTTTTAAAGCTCCTGGAAGTCGCCCCAGATGCTACCAAGACCCATGGAACAGATTATTGGCTTCCACTTCATGTCGCAGCAATGTTTGGTGCATCATCCCAAGTGATGGAAAAAATTATTTTATGCAATCCAGATGCCCTGGATGATATGGGTGAACCTGGTATCAAAGGACGATCACCAAGACATTTTAGTGCAAGATTTGCACACAATCGAGAAGCTCTTGAACGCTCTACAGAAGAGTGGAAATCTCGCGCTGCAGCCATGAAACAATAAAGGAACACCATCACGAAATATTCTCATTTGTGCGCATGTTATCAATTTTGTTCCGCGGAAAGTGGAGATTGAAAATGCGAAAGATCTGAAATTACAACAGAGCAAACTCCACAAAAAGCCTCATGTATTGTGTCGCACAATTCAATGATACCTTTGCATTACAACCCAGGAAGATTTACAGCATGAAAATAGAGAGAGTCCTAACAAAGTAAACTATCAGTCCATTCTATCATCGTCATCGTTCACAGAATTCGATTGTGTCATTTGTGGTTGCGAGGCCGGCAATGTACTCAACATGCATTTGCATCCACAACCGGTAGGGCACTGAGAATGCTTTTCGAACCATGGCATTACATGGTCGACATGTCCTCCATGACCACAAACTATGCAAATGGTGAAGAGTCCACGAACAGCATTAGTACAAACCGAACAACGAAATGCAAAATTATGACAGGATGGACAGATATTTGTTTCTTTGTCTGCTTCAATGTGGCAGCGAGAACAAATAATAGCAAAGTCAACTCCAGGTAATTGTGATGTAACTTCTGTGCCACAGTCCACCGGAACTAGTAGTGCCCCTTCATTCCCAGGAAGCCTACGGACCAAGTGCTTCTTCAACTCAGTGCGGATCGTAAGAAGACCCCAACCATATAATAAATTTGCATACTGACGAATGTATGAATCATACCGCTCTACGTCTGTCCCTGGCAAAAGAGTGCCTTTGGCTTTACTTTCAATCTCTGGCTTGCAACACAGTACACATGATATACTTGCCAACATTTGCACGTCCCCTTGTTTCTCATAGTGACGGAGTATACTATCTAGCAACCCCTGACCCAAAGCTCCAGCTTCGTTCCATCCACTAAATTCATCGACAGAGTCAATGAGGGCATTATCGACCATTTGGGCGAGAAGCGACCAAACATCTGCTTTATCAGATTGATCCAGCTCTTGGCATACTTTTGCATTATGAAGGCAATTTAGCTTGGCTTGACTTAAATGTCGGTGTGTGCCATCTCTTTTGTTCCTTCTCTCAGGCATATCTCTAGTGAATACACCAAGTTTCTCAGGCCTTCCATTTGGAGGACAGCTATCAACGTCGGAACCCATCGAAGCAAATGTTTGCAAAATTGCATGTGAAGATGTGACCCTACGAACAGGAGAAGACGTGAATGTTTTTGGCACTGTGCATGACAATCGACGTGTTTCGTACAACAGGTGAGTTCACAATACTACAAACGCCCAAAGAGTATTTGCATCATCTTGATCGCAAACACACAATACTTACACATCGGTGCATCAGGTGGTGTGGACATACCACCTACCGCACTCGCTCCCTGCTGGCTAAATAGCTTTTTCAAAAAGACCATGGATTCTTGTCGGTTTGGTCGGACAGCCATTTCCCCTCCACGCACAGTTGCATCTTCGAGGTCTCTTCTGCTGTCATTGTTATCTGACACTTTCAGTCTTAAGATAGGATCAGATTTGATTTGCTCAAGCTGATTTCCACTCGCATATGCAGACGTTGACTTCTGAAAATATCCTATTGCTCAAACAGGGCACCAAAACGAAGGGAAACATGCGTGAGGAATTTTATGAGATTGAACAAAGCTGCAATCACTGTTGGAAAAGTAAAAGAAGCATTTACCTGTGAAATCGCCATCTTGACTTCTTCTCCTATCCAAGAGACCCATCGGTGGTACATCAGAAGTATCCGAAACAGTTGATTCTTGTCTTGACGTTGCATTGGGAAAAGAATGATGTGTAATATCTAATGATTCATAAATTGGTGATAACATCCAACTTCCTAATTTCATTTTTTCAGCGAGTTCGGGACATTGGCCATTCATGACAAATCGATCGTATGAATGTGTGACACGAACGACAGGAGCCAGTACTTCTGCAGATGGACCAGCACCAAAGCCTTTTGTTGCATTCAATTTGCTGTTGGTTAAAGTTCGTGGACTTGGCGATTCCCCCCCTTTCTCAAATGAGTCAACACCTGTTCCATCTTTGCCTGTATCACTGGAAAGACTTAATGGAGTTGCCGTAGGTTTTTGTAGTTGTCCAAAATAACTTTCATACAATTCATCACCCGTTTTAGGGCTCTTTTTATTTGTAGCTTCCGCCGTTGTGATAGAATTATCACCATCTTCCGAATCGCTATCAGATGAATTGGATCCACCTAGGCTATCATCATCATAGAGGTCTTCTGCAGAACTATCATCATCTGTATCACTCGCTACATTGATTGACGACCCAGCTTCATCATTGTCTTGTCCCCATTGCGCTTCCTTGGCTGCTATCATCATGTTCCTAAGATCTTGCAATGTGCGAGGACTATCTCTGTTTGTTGTCGATGAAATATCAAATTCACCCATGCTATTAAGCGTTCCGCCTGTTTTTTGATTCCTCGGTCGAGTACCAGCAGTTATAGAGGATGGGTGCTGGTCCATAAAAGTAGATCTATTGCCACCAGTGACGTTAGGGACGGCTGAGCCACCTACTGTAGTTATAGACGATCCTGGTAAACGTCTTTGTTTGCTACTATTTGATTCTTGATACCATGACCACATCTTTTTCACTTCACCATTATGGAAACGCACGAGTCCACCTTTCCCTCCCGGGGCAAATACTGCACCACAAAGTCTAGGAACTGGAACTGTGTTAGGATTTACAACAATGCGATGTACTCCTATTCCCCGATGATGGCTGCGATTGAGATTAGGATGATGGCCCATTCCAACAACTTCAATAGAAACGCCATCTTGTGCAATGCTTTGTGATGTTGTTGGTGTAATATTTGTATCTCCTACAACTACTGTTGAACTGGATCCATGATGAGGATGACGTGGACCGACAGGCCCGTACGCACCACCAAGAGTATCCATATCAAATTGCATCATTCCACCCTCGACACCATGTGATATGCTGGCTACAGAATCATCTTCCTTGTCAAAGGATTGCAATGGTTGTTGTTGATCTGGTGGAGGAGATAACAAAGCACTTTGATTATTATACCGCTGTTGTTGTTGCTGCTTGTCCCCTACAGTTTCATCGATTCGTTTGTTGTTGTACAAGTCATTTGTGCCGCCACTACTTGAAATGTTTGTATTATTATTCCAATTACGATATGCAAGGGCAGCATCATGATTCATGGGGTCTCCTGCATTTTCCCTATCTTTGACTATTCCACGATTCTTGTTGTAAGACGAGTGTTTACTAAATAATGTTGATGTCTTATTTTCAGCTGCTCCAGCATTCTTATTGCTAGAAGTTCCAACATCAGATGATGGACGTACCATTTGTAACAGTAAAGGTTTACTATGGCGAACAGGTGATGTGGGTGCTTCTTTAGCCGTATCCTTGCTGCTGGAAGTGTCTATCCTGAAGGATGGTTTTAAACATGATGCTTCTGGTATAGCATAAGATGTTACATATCCATCATCTGATAAACAGCACACAACCAACTCTTGTTCTTGTAACAACTCATCATCACTTTGTTTCTTTTCACTGGGAGTATTAGTAGTATTTCTTGATGACGCCAATGATGATGTATTCATCATTGTAAGTTCTGCACCCAATAATGGCCCAAGAACATTAGTATCTATTTTGTGTAAGGTATGGCTCGTGCTAACACTTCGTGCACTTCCACTCAATGCTTGTCGAAGAAGTGGATCATTCCCTAATTGGAAGGAAGCTAAATTTTTCAATCCAAAATTTCCACTATTCCCATTTGTCCCATCTAATAAATACCCATCCTCCAACGATGTAGTTGTATGGGTAGTGGTCGTAGGTTCATCCTCACCACCTTCACGATCACTACCACCTTCCTCCTTCTCTTCTTGCTGTATAATATCCAATTCATATAACTTTGCTTCCCAACTCCCTTCTTGTGAAACACCTACAATAATAATACCATTTTGTAACGGTGAAGGGCAGACTCGTGCACATGCTAAATTATGGGATGAATCATCATGTTGTCGTTGGGCTACAAGTTTATACCCTCCAGGTGTTATGTTTTCAGCAACCGTATCAGTATCATTCGCATTATTATTATTGGTGGTTGCGGTATTTTTATCTTGTTGTTGTTGTTGTTGTTTGGTCATGGATGACGATGACCCGCCTCCTTCGGTAATAGTGCCACCATCCATAAACCAATACGAATCTGATTGCTCAGGTGATGGTGGACAATTATAAACTTTTGTATTATTATTTTTGGCAGAATATGAATAGTCTTGTTGTTGCTGCTGTTGTAGTAACAGTGCATTACGGCATGGCGACCATACTTTGACACATGCCGATACGGATAATGCATCATCTTCCGTATCAAAACCCCATGTCATCCAACTTTGGGGAATAGTCGACGTTGATGTATTAATTGGTTTCTTTTTGTTGCTTTTGTCGGTATCAATAGTAGTAGTATCATTGATGCTACTACTATTGTAAAAGTTAGACGACGATGATGGAAGAGCTACTAATCCTACACCCCCATGCGAATGGGCTGTAAAGGTACTTACAGCACCTGCAGCAGTACCTGTACCACGATCTGCCATTCGAATATCATAGACTCTTAATATCCCTGTAGAATCAAGCGTAGCAACTTGTTCATCACAACATGCTACAGCTACATACGAAGCTGCTGTTGTTGCTGTTGACGCTGCAGAACCAATACTACTAACACTGGTAGCCGTAGTAGCAGTCCATTGACGTTGAGTTCCAAATCGTAATGCTGGTCTTTTAAAACTAGATGATATGTCCCATAAACATGCAGTTGTTGCAGTTGTTGTGGCAATTGTAGAGGATGACAATCTTCCAGTATTCCTAGTACTACTATTTGTGGTAGTCCATGCCATACTTGTAAACCATCGTGATTCACCAGATGATGCGGATGGCGTGGATTCGGCATAGGATGCATAACCACCTAATCGTCCTAATAAAGGCGACAAACTTTGTCCTGATGCATCCCATATAAGTATACCTGATCTATAAGCTGCAGCTAAGTTTAAAGTATTTGGTTGAAATTGTAAATTTGTAATTTGTGATTGTTGTTGATTATGGATATTTGTTGTTGTACCCATCGATTGATTAGCTATTTTTGTTGTGGAAGCAGGAGCAACAAAAGAAGTAGTCGCATCAGCAGCGACAGGAGTAAAACGGTGATAAGAACTGCTACTACTTCCACTCATGCTACCACCACCACCAAAGGTATGATTTAGAATTAAACATGGTTTTTGTGGTTTAGATAAATGAAATAGTGCAATCCCTTGCGGACCTGCAATTGCGGTTATACCATTTTGACATGCAATAGCTTGTGGTTGAAATAAACTATAATTCGACACGGAACGAAATCTTGGTGGTTCATTCGTATTGTTCGCATGAAGATTATGATGGTGGTGTTGTGAAAGATTGTTGTTGGCATCTGTAACAAGTGATGACAAATGTTGCGGTGCTTGAAGTGATCCAAATTCAGGTGAGGGTGGCAATTGCATCATATGTGGTGATGTTGCAACTACAGCAGGTGCTGCTACGGCTGATTTTGTTGGAGCAGCAGCGGTTCCTGTCTTTTTGGATGGTGAAAGAGATTTAGATGAAATTTTCATGGTTACCACTTTTTGAAAAAAAATGTTTTTTTATTCATTCTTTTTCTTTCCTTGTTCCCCACAACTTATTGAGTCAGCTTCTAAATAAATCAGTTGACTAAAATGTATGGGAATGATGCAATCAAGTTATGATGTGGGATCGATATTGTCGCTAATATTATTTTTCGTTCTGCGTTCTATTGATGATAGCTCGAGGGTAGGTCCAAACGGGTCCTAGGTCCTAGAGCCTCTACTAGTACCTCTCTCTCTAGAGAGGTCCTTTAGTAAGCAAGGTGATATGTGATGTGAGTGTGATGGTAGGTTTAGACCATTTTGTATTCAATATTATAAAATATTTTAAAATTAAATTCTTAGCATAAAAAAGATCATTCAACATGTTATTGAAACGAAGAATCAGGAAAAACACCAATTTTTCAACTAACATAGACCTAGTATTTCTGATGGTCAAAAATAACCCTATCTCTTGAACTAACACGAAGGAAAAGCACATATAGGTCCTCTCTCTAACAAGAAATTCAATCGATTGGCGGGCCGCCTCGCCCGAAAGCCTGTGTTTGTCCGCGGCACAAAAATAAAAAAATACAGAACAAAATTTTACAGTACATTTTAGTGTTAGAGTTAGTTTTCGTCCGTTTTGTTCTTTTGGCCACTTTTGTCGGGTGAGTCGCACCCTCCCATCTCATCCCTTAGAGGGGGGTGCATTCCCCCCCTTTTGGCGCCTTCCCCCCTGTAAGCCCCCAGGTAGGATGCTCTAAAGGGTTAAGGTATGATTTTGAAAATTTAATTCGTTGCGTTGCCCAAGCCACCTAGCATGAACTTACACTATGGCACTTGATTTCTTCTGCTGGGCGACGGCAAAACCTATTTTACATGTATATAAACACCATGCTATAACACTAGTATGAAAGTCATTGAAGAATGCATACGATCCAAAGTGGGGCATTCTTTAGAAACATGTGAAGATAATTTCATAGTTACATCACGGTATGCTTGTGTGGTAGATGGTGCAAAAACATCAGGGACACGACGATGGACAAACAAAAACTTTACAAGTGGACAATGGGCATCTCATATTTTATGTCAAGCTATACAAAATATTACGCCACCCAAAGAATGGCAACAGCCGCAAAAGCCATCAGCACAAGAACTTATTTCGTATTTAAATCAATGTATAACAAATGCCTATGAAAAAGAACATGTATTGGACTATATGAAAGAACATCCATCCGAACGTGCTACAGCATCGTTAGTCGTGTATTCCCACGAGTCTCAAGAACTAATCATGGTTGGTGATTGTCAAGCCATGGTCATTCAAAAAACAAATTCCAAATCAAATCAAACACAAACAACAAGTAGTACAGTAAAACGATATCAACATGAAAAATTTGTGGATACAGTTACATCACAAGCAAGAGCTATGCTGTTGTCCTCTGAATTGCTATTACACTCAAGGAATGGTAACAGGAATAGCGGCAATGAGAATAATGATAGTGATGGCAATAATACTGCTGCCACTACCAACACAACCGCGACGTCCAATACTACCTCATGTACGCCCTCATCCAATGACAACAACCATACCAAGATGGTAATGCAATTACAACAAGATGATATTGGACGTCAATATATACAAGATTTACTTATACGTCAACGTTTATTTCAAAACAATCCGTTGGCACCATCTAAATATAGATACTGGGTAATTGATGGATTTCCTATCGATAGTAACGAAGGTATCCATGTTCATCCGATCTCACTACCGTCCTCTTCTTCCACAACAACCACAACTCCTACTACTACTACTACAGAACTTGTATTGGCTACAGATGGGTATCCTAAACTATTCCCTACATTGACAGAAACAGAAGAATATTTAAAACAATGTGTAGCAAACGATCCACTCCTTATTGGAATGTCAAATTCTACCAGTGATGACGACCATGCGAACAACACCAATGTCATACTATCCACAAAAGGGGTTGGACTTCATGCTGAATCCTATGACGACAGGACCTATGTACGATTACAATTATAAGCAACAACGCACGGTACTGTAAATTTAACTCGATTAAATTGGCACAAACCATCACGTATTACGGAGAGAACAATGTGTGTGTTTACAATCATGAGAACATGTAGCTGTAGCTTTATGACCTGCCTTACATTTCACTTTTGATCCTTTCGTACCAAAAGGCATAATTGATGGTTGCAGAGATCAAGGTTGGTTTAACAACTTTTGGTTAGTAATCGGCTTCCTCCTCTTCATCGTATTGGTGTCGTTGCTGTTGCTGCAATTTTTTAGCCTCTCTAGCTTTCCTTCGAAGTTCAGCCATTTCAAATAATGATAACACAGGTGGAACACATCCACAATCACATCGTTGCCCATGGCTTGTGGGATTATCCGTGGGTACTTCTCCTTTTACTGGAGATGTTTGTGGTAAAAAGAGTCCCATAGGTGGGGATGGTAGTATTGGTGGAGGTGGTCCTAGACCATCGCCATTGATAACTCCACAAAGAGGAATATCGGAATCACTCATTGTCTCATTATCTGGTAGTATTGGTGGCGGAGGTGGTCCTAAACCATCACCATTGATAACCCCACAAAGAGGAACATCAGAATCACCCATTGTCTCATTATCTGGGGTCTTTACTGCCGCTGCGTCTGCTTCATCATAATCATGATAAGAAGTATATTTCTTAGTGTTGCTGCTTGTTCCTTGGGCTTCCTTTTCAGTGTCCTTGTGTTTATCACTTGATTCTTCGAGTGGTCCTTCTTTTTTATCGTCGTCGTCATCCAGTTCGCCTTTTTTGAAACTTAAACGTGTTCCAATAGCAATATGATCACTAGGCCAAATATTACTTGGCAATAAATGACCATTTTGTACGCGACTTTTGTTTAGTTTTTTAAAGGATGTAGGGACATTCAAAATTTCTGATTGTGTGAAGTGAGTTGTATCAAATAAAATATAATCCAAAGTATCCACAAAATCTTTGGAGTGTTTTTCATATTTCGTAGGCAGACCAGATCCCCAATCAAACAAGGACCATGGATGGAACATGTGAGTCAATAACTTCAGATTCGTTCTTTGGTCACCAAAACTATTTACAACACAGACACACACGTACCTCTTGTTACATTTGTAAATGGTAACTGCTCACCAATAATCTTTCCACTCTCGTCTTTTGCAGCATAGGCACTTTGTAAGGAAAAGTCATGTCGTAGTGTTTCATCCTTCAACCAATCCATAACATCTAAATGCTCCATACCACCAACATTATCTGCTATTGATCCATCACCACCACTAGCAGCTGCTACTTCAGCAGCTTCGGCAGCTTTTGTTCGTTCGTCTAAACCCTTTTGACGTTGTTCGGATACATTGACATATTCAAACATACCTAACGTAGAGTCCTCATCGCCATCTACCAAGGGTACACCACCACGTAAACATTGTTCAAATAATTTTGTAGCTTGGAGTTTGACACGTGATGCGGATGAACTGGGTTTGTCACACCACCAGTATCCTTGTCCACATCCATTACACGCATATACATTAGCTATCGTTGCACTTAGGCCAGGCGGTGCTTGATGGTCGGCAAATATTCGTCGTTTCTCTTCCATGTCATGTACGTCTTTAATTTCACCATTGCATACTACACAACGACTTAAAAAAAGTTGAGGTTGCAATGACACACCATGTGTCAGTAACAAATTCACTAAAGATACTTCCAAATCTTGTGTCCGTTGAGGAGTAATTAAATAAGCGCCCGGTGGACAATCTTTTCGTAACAAAAGTTTCGATGAAGTTGTTAATAATGTACGTTTTTCTTGACGACACCGATCAAAAATAATCCTGTATTGTGCGTGCGTGGAGAGGGGGAAGTTAAACCAAGAGCGTATCGTTTGTTTGAGTAAAAAAAGCAAGGAAACATAGTGAAAGCAACCAACAATATACAACGCAGAAACTTCGAAACTTACATATTAGCATGTTTCGTACGTTGGCGTTCTTCTTCATCTGTTTCGAGTGCAGCATCAATACCTAAAATACGCAACCAACGCGTAAATCTATTCAATGTAAAATCTAACAAATAACGTACAGTCGGTTTGGACTGTGTTGGCGTTGATATTTGGGGTGTTGTTATCGTTCTTGTGTCATCAGTTGTTTGCAAATTAAGTTTTTCGTTGATCAATGTTGTTACATTCTCTACATCTTCATCGTTATTACCATTATTATTATCTGATAGGGTAGGTTTCGAAACATCGTCGTCGTCATCATCTCCTTGCTGTTGGATACTACTGTCGGTACTGAGAGTATGATTCGTACTATTAACATTAGTAGTAGAAACTTCATCCATAATAATTTGATCTTCTTGCTCATCTCTTGCTACAAGCTTGGTAGTAATAGTATCATTTTGATGAGGTATGAATTCATTGTCATCATAGCAATCATCGGGTGTATGTCCATACCAGGGTGCAACACGTTTTGCATTGACACTACCCTTGGTTAAATAGGAATGAACAATACTTGTGGGTCTCGAATTAAAGTCACCACACAGGATAATAGGCAGTCGTTGGTTTGGTTTTTTATTCTTGTATTGAGATGCAAATTGGTGTAAACATTTCATTACATAATGAGCTTGACATAACTTGACATATTCATATCCAGGATGCCAATATAAATGTGCATTACCTACAATAATGGTTTTACCCGTGGTATTGTGCCGTAGCATAACCATCAAGGCTGTATTACGACGTAAAAAGGATTGACGTAATCCCTGCAAGGAGGATTCATTCATCTTTTTTTTTCGCTTATTTTTTCGTTCTCCGTATTGCTGTGTTCCTTCGCCCCCCAAGGTAGCCAAGTCGTCTAATTGTATAATTTTCGAATCTTGCAATGTCCAATGCTCTTTTTTCCAATAGATTGCACATGCATCTACGCGTCCACCACCACCACCTCCCTTGGTCGTAGGTGTTTGTATTCCTTCATATTCAGGAGCAACATCACCATTACCATCATTGGTAGTAGTTTGTCGTCGCCGTAATATTTTATCGATATCATCTATGTCAACTTCTTGCAAACATAATATTTGTATTTGTTCCACTGATATGAATTTTTTCAATATATTACATAGTAAATTACGTCTTTGAAAGGAATTGAAAATTGTAGATTGATACATTCTTGGCAATCCTGAATGGGACCGTTTTGACAAGTAAGATTCTGCCAATACATTCCATGATATGATGGATATCATGTCAGTATCATTATCATTCTTGTTGTTGGTGTTGGAATATGTGCTGCTGCTACTACTTGTTGACGCAGAAGATGATGATGTTAATGATTCTACTTCATCTTTATGGTCATTGTCATTTTGAAGATTGATGTTTCCATCAATCAATAACTGACTACTACTACTAGGTTTCCATGTCAAGTTATCAACCCATGTACCAGCACCAGTGGCAGTAGAACCTTGCCGTATTGTGTTTGGTTTTCCTTTAGATTTCGATTTCTTCTTTTTATTATTTCGACCTTTACTCTTTTTTTTACAATGATATCCCATCTTGAATTGTCAGCTCGGAGCAATAAATCAATGATTCTACTTGTTTTTCTCTATCTCTTTGTTCCGCTTCTTTTTTCTCTCTCTGTTTTACCTATCTGCTTTTCAATTCGATAAAGGAGTGGTGTTCGACGAGCAGTCTCGTCCTAGTGGTAGTATCGATAGTGGCTGACTCTTCTCAACTTCAACTATCATCTGTACTCGTGAATGTGAATGAGTCAACACAGTTTTTCTTGTTTCTTTTCATCAAAGGTACACGCTACTTTTTGGAACAAAACTTTTTCAAAAATTATACTTAATAAATAATAGTATTTTGTTTAAGAATCAATATTTCATTCAAAAGAGAATTTAACTTGTACCTAAAGAGTATACTTTCTGCAACCACCAACCAACCATACAGGATTATTTTTTGGTGTCATCTTCTGATCGATCGCAGTCTGAAGTCCCTCTTACAACTGACAGACTCTGACGTAGAAACACGCACGACACGACTGCTTTCATGCTCCCAACAAGCGAAAGCTCGAACGTTTGGAAGTGCATCGTTCCATGTCGTCACAACATGTCGGTCATCATCCATTGCGTTGTCAACATCATCGATCGATGTACCTCAGAAGAGTATATCCGTTTCTGTTTGACCTGCGATCCGAAGATACTATAGAGGGGATGT
>WKLE02002599.1:0-71433 GCA_014885115.2 Asterionellopsis glacialis
GTACCCAACGTACGCAGTTCTACATACACGGTCATTGCTGTAGAGCCCAGTAGGTGGAATCTCATTTCACCCGAAAGGTAGCTTCTTTTTTGGTAAACTGCGGTAGTGCGCATTATTCACCCAGACAGTCCGAGTCCACAGCTAGAGTCTACAACAAAGTTTTTGTATGAGGATGATAGGTCCTGGCAGTAAGAGTAACATAAGATAAGACCTCAAGATGATATATTCCCAGTCTAAAAAACTCTAGTCCTAGTTGCTGAAAGGTACCTACCCTCCAGTGAGGAGCTATGCGCGACTTCTGGTCCTTCTCCAGCCTGTATTTCAAAAATACTGAATTTGCCTATGCATGAAGAGTGGTAGGACCTATTCCAAACCAACACAACATGTTTCTTACGTTGTTATTCTGGTAGAGACTGCTGTTTTTGGTTATCGAAGACTTTTCCCGACTTTCTAAAAATCTAAACCTTTTTTTATTGCTCTGGTATTGGGATGAAACGATTGAAAGCTGAAGCTGCGTTTTTGCAGTTTAAAAAGCCGATTAACATATTATTATTATTATACAAGAGTTGAGTTCTCTCGTGATGAATGTCATTTTGGAGTGCGCGTTGGCAGCTAGTTTTCTACTTTCACTTCTTTCCCACTAGTCGCATCAAAATTAGAATCATTGCATAGTGTGCAAATGCCTATATTCGATAAGTCATCATCGATTATCTAAGCATCTTCCTTACCTGCTGCAGCGGCATCTGCAGCCTTTTTGGCTGCTCTCTCCGCTTCATCTGCAGCAAGTCCTTGCTGACTCTGCTCGATCCCAGCAACAACTAGTTTGATATCTGGTTTGCTGCCAACAACAACAACGGCAGCAACAGACTTTGCTTCCATTTCACCAGTTTCCTCCACTTCTTCTTCTACTTCTTCAATGGCATATCCCGCAAACTCTTCATCGGTGCCCTCAAGCACATAAGCAGTAATCGGCTGACTTCCGGGAGGATCTTTCTTTGGAGCACGGTCAAGGTATGCTAATAAATCTGGTGCCAGCGTAGCCGAGTTGGAAATGATACGAACACCTGTGTGGGTGCCAGGAACATGTCCCTCCGGGCAGTATAGGTGGTCAGAAAGAGACAACAAATCCTTCGTTGATTGTGCTACATCATCGAAAGCTTCAAAGGAAAGAGCATCCGAACCTGCCTCTGGCATTTTACTTGCTGCTACGGCCTTCACCTGGTTTGACAATAACAATCCCCCAGGGAAATAAAATTGAAATTTATCATATTCAGTAAGATATTTCGTACTCAAACAAAATCAGACTGTCGTTGTCCATTGATTTCCCAAAATTTCAAAACCTGTTTTCATAATGGAATACAACATAGCGGTTCGCCATAAACGTACCTTGAGAGGGTTCTTCTTTGGTTGTTGCAGACTGGCAATTTTTAAATCTAAAGGCTTCATAATTCGGAAGGAAGACTTTTTTAGAGGAGTTACTCCATCGGCATTCAAAGCCCAGTTGAAGGCATAATTTTGGCCGGGGTATTCATCGGGGAATTTCGTTGCTTCACCCACCCTTTTAATACTGTCTGGAAGTCCTGAAGATGCATCAGATGATGATGCTAAAATTGAAATATAATCAAGCAAAAGTTCCAAATAAACATGGTGAGAATGATCAGAATCGGAAAAAAAATAGTGTTTGAAATTTGTGGGGTGTCAAACCGCACTACATAAAAAATCTAACGGAATAAATTACATATTGAATACACTTGAATACGAAAAAGGACCTTTCCAATAGTGTATTTCTCCTTAGTAGGAGGTAAAGCCTGCTCGGTTCTCGTTACGCATAACAATGGGCATGATTTCACGTACCGAAAGTTCGAACTTTACATGATGTTGTTCTCCATGCTCCCTTTGCTGATGCCCCCAAAGAGCGTCTTGCAACTAAAAGGATAGCAGTACGCCCCATCGTCGAACCAGACAGTTGACGTCGAAGGATCTCGCTCTCAAAAACGTGGCTGCTGTGCGGAGCCTCTCTGGGGATGATGATGTATCATAGCTGCGCAAGGCGAGCGTTGGTCTGCGTGTGCAAGCCGATCCAAACTATTATCACTGTCGCCGTGCTGTCGACGCACGTAGACTTTAGTGGATATTCCTACGTACAAATTATGGAATCTGGAATTTCTTATATTTTCTGATATATGTTTGCTTTGCTCCCTATTGTTCCTCCCAGTTTGAGAATCTGACTCAAATTCACACAGTGAACAACAACCGGCGATGACACAATCTCAAACCGACTCCATCAGTGACAAATCTCTCTACCCCAAAGATTTATCTTGGCAGACTGTGTTAAAGTATTGATTCGTCTGAAGTCTCCAATTTCAGATTTAATATTACTACGATGATTTCATTAATCCAGCCACGGTTGAGTTCCGTTCGTTTGATACGTCGATTCCTTGCAACCAGAACATCAATAAACGCATCGGCCTCGTCTTCTCAAACGACAACAGGCACTAATGCTAATACCAATACTCCATTTTATGGTGAACCTAGGGCTCCCTCTACAGGTACATCGTTTTTACAACGTTTAGCATTGGCAACTCATTCGGCCACAACAGCATTTGCGGATCCAACTCGAGCAGATGCTGTTGCAGCATTAGGTGAAGTGACGGGTCATGTTGCATTGACTCAAATATATGATCGGATGATGTCTGATGCCACAGGACAACGGATTCTTCGTGATCAACCACTTGTCAACAATTCAACGATTAATATGGAAGATTTGTTTCAACAATTGAAACGTGCAAGAGAAAATAACAAAAGTGAATTGACCTTTGGACAGGCATATGCTGCCTTTATGGAAGAACATGGGTACGATCCAGATGAACGGAGTGAAGTGAAATACATTTCGGATCCAGAACTATCCTACATTATGTTGCGGTATAGACAATGTCATGATTATTGGCATGCATTGACGGGACTTCCACCGACAGTTCTGGGCGAATTGGGATTAAAGTGGTTAGAATTGTTACAAACAGGCCTACCTGTCGCGGCATTGTCTGCAACAGTAGGAAGTTTACGCTTAAATGCTCAAGAAAGAGAAATTTTGAATAATCAATATTTGCCATGGGCTGTCCGAATGAGCAAACAAAGTGACTACCTTCTGAATGTGTACTATGAAGAAGAGTTTGATACACCTCTTTCAGAGTTACGTGAAAGAATAGGTATTGAACCAGCACCTACCGTAGAAAGGGATTTTGAGGACGCAAATGAAAGTAATACATAGGAATTGTAGATAGAGAGGCTGCCTCTTTGTAAATATTTTAAAACATTTAGTTGTGAATGTTCTGTTAATTTTCAGCTTTGTGCCGTACAATTAGAACTATTGTTACAAATAGGGCCGTAGATTCCCCGTGAAACTCGGATTTTAAAGTACCTTAATAATGAGATGAATTCGACTGTCGTGTTTTGTGATGTGTTAGGGAGGTTAATGACAGCACCCCCACTAATGTGACTACAACAAGAGATATGGGAGATGTAAGGTGTCCGAATGAAGCTGAGTATTTATCCTCGGGAGGATTTATTCATGATGACAATCCCGACGCTATAGTGTTGGTGCATATTATGAATGTGATTGGTAATGACAAAAGTGATCCAATTTAAAGAGGAGACAATCCATTTTGAAATGGTGAAAAAAGAATCCTTGCTCAGGGCTGCCATTTCCGCATATATATGGAACTTTAATTTGTCTTCAATGTTCTTTGGTCGGAATGCCATCTATCTTCGGAGTTTTTTTATTACATGGCATAACTATGATTCGCAACACGGTTGACTTCCACCGGAGGATGGTAGAATTTTAATTTAGCTTACTCCTCAATGCTTAATTAATAAAATTACAGAAAAAGTGTGAAAGTCGCTCGTAGTGATCATACATCTTTTTGCTGAAAAATATTAGATCATGATCCCTACAGGTCCCTGCCTCTCATTGTCGCAATGCTTATCTTCAGTTCTGAGAAAAAATCGATGTCTGTACTTGGATCTTGAGAAAAATATTCTTTGCACTGTCACCTTGACTTTTGTTCTTGGCGTGCCTGCTGGTATCAACATAATATATAATATATTATTGTTGCTTACTGTATTACTATCGGCAAATTGAAAATACAGAATTTGTGATCAAAGGACCGACAAATCAGAAACGAATTACAAGTAGTATTAAAAATAAATAAGTAGTAAATAATTACCAGGCAGTACCAGGTACGTGGTCATAGTCTACCTGGTAGTACAGAAGCAGACAAAAATGGAATTCGCTTTCCAAGTCGTAATGTTCCGATTTGCATAATATGCATAATTGCGTATTTTTAAGATCCATCCGAAATCCTTCGCATATCATATATAAGGGAATCCCTGAAGATTTACCTGGTACAGCTTAATACACTTTGTGTATACAGAATCTTCTGCTACACTTACTATAAGGATGACAGTACAGTAAAAAATATACTAATTATCATTGGCTATTTGCTGGTAGGAGTTCCATAGCATGCAAGTGCAGCAATCAGTAGGATTTGTAGTATCAGTACCCTGCACATCGCCAGTTTACCAGATACTACTAGCAGAGGTCGGGAGAAACTGTGTTGACTGTAGTCTTATCTGCGGGGGTAGCTCCGAGAGGAAACACCCAATGATCATAAATTATTTCAGTTCGCCATAAAATATCCGAACTCTATTTGTGGGCTTTGACCGTAGACAAACCCATCGAAGCAAAGCTCAAGACCAAGTTAGTTTCTCATATAAAGAGAGCAACACTGTGTTACAGACCATTCACTCTATCGAACGTGTCCGAACGCTGCTTTGTTAGAGTCGCAAGATAGAATCGCAAGATAGAATCTGTCTATTGAATCCCACCAAAAAAGGCCCTTGTCACCCACACTGCCATGTCAAATTACGGTGCAAATGAGTTGCCACCTCGCCAGCCTAGGGATGCGGGTAGAATGGAACGCATGATGAGAGCCTCTCTTGACAAGGAGGACGCAGGTGAGGGCAGTCTCATCGAAAGTATTGAAAAAAAGGATAAAGGATCGTCCTCCAAGATGCCAACGTTACCGAAACTCAATATGCCACATCTTGCTCTCAGAGTCGGTCGAAAAATTAGACTCGAGAAGGCTCCATCACTCAGAGTTCTAGATTTACAAAAAGTAGACGAACCTGGAAATGTCCCCATGCAGCAGCATAGGAGAGTCGCAACAGCGACCGACCAACTCTTTGATTATGCGCAGCACGTTGAAGATTTGATGAAAGAAGAAGACGACGACACGTCCATGGCGAGTAGTCAGTTCGACGCAAGTGCTAGTCAAGCTGAAAATGCAGGAGTAGGTGGAGAAGAAAACATTGCTGTTGAGGCATTCAAAGCAACTAACGATAATGATTTGGAGGCACCCCCTCCGATGGTTACGACGCCACTCCTTGCAAAAGAGAAAAAGAAAACAATTCGTACTCGCAGGCGAGCGAAGATGAAGAAAATGATGAAAGGGTTTGACATAAAGCGTATAGCATATCAAGTGTGGTCATATTTCGTCTGGAGAGTTCTTTTGTTCATGACTCCCTTACTAGGTATGGCGTGGGTCCTATTCTATTATCTGGGAAATCCTCAGATTCCATTCTTGCCCAAAACATCATCGGCTTCTTGGTGGCTTATCTTGATTGTGCGTTTACAAGTTACCTTTAATCTCTCACAGTTGACCCAATTTTTAGTGGAATATCTCGCTCTGAAGAGTAAAATATTCATTCGCGTTGTAGGACCTCTTGTAACACTGGTTGCAATGCAATCTAAGGGATGGCCTTTTTTGGTTTTCTTTTGGGGGCTATGGTAAGTGGTTTTTAATTCATTTTCATCTGAACCTTTGACAACTTCTGACAATAAGCTCAACTGTAATGAACGTATCGTTGTTGATACCGAAACAGGACTCTAATGCTAACTCATGGAGCAACAGCATTTCATAAGAATTGGTTCTACTTTCTTAATATTGAAGTCATCAACCCAACACTCAATCCTGACGATGGGATCTTAGAGAGCGATATGTATATGCGCATACTTCTTTCAATGGTTCTTGTTGGTTCAGCTACAGCAACGAAGCGCATATTCGTAGTGATCAAGGTAAGTTTTGCTACACAGTTTTTCAGCAATTGCTGCAATACGCAATATGCATCCACCGTGTATCTAACAGTTATGATCTTCCCTTTTTATTACTTCCAGCTTGCAACACGTCTATACCTGCACTTCCGACCCAAAATGGACTCTATATTGATCAATATGAACTTGGTGGCAGAGGTAGCAGATCTGGCAATTACAACCGAATCTGCTGAATTTGAAGAAGCCTTAGAAAAGGAAGAAAATATTCGGAGAGCTGCCCTAAACCAAAAAAGGGAGACTAAATTTGCGGAAACTCTCACGCCTGCTACAACAATGAAATCATCAAATAAAACTACATCAAAAAGCGCCAATGATAATAATAACGACGACGAGAGTATCAGTAGTGATACTAGCAGTAGTGGTAGTGGTAGTGAAAGTGATTCCGAATCTGATCTATCCGATGATAATGATAAACAACCTATTCCATATAAAAAGACAGTAAAATCTGATACAGACGATGATTCAGACAATAAAAAGGTCAGGTGGGGCAATGTCCACGTAGACAACGACGACGAAGACGAAACCGTCGGATCTTCCATTGAAAATCCTTCGATATCGACCGAAGAACGGCGTTTCAATTACCTTCGTAGACAGTCATCGGTAGTTCGGTCGGTCATCAATAAACTTGAACGCTGGCAAGAACCCGAAGCAAAGCTTGATGTGAAGGTGTGTAAATTCGAAATAGTTGACTACTATCTCAGGATATTAGTGGATAAAAACTAACGCCCCCCTCCTCTTATTTTTAATTGTCTTTTGCAGAGAAATAGTAATCCCTCGATTCATGACATTTTGAAGTTTCGCAAGGCCTTGGCCTTTTTGGAAGACGCTCAACTCTTTGGCGTTGCCTTTGGTGATGCCCAGACTCGAAATAAGTGCGTAAAGTCCGCCATGAAAGTTTACAAACGTCTTCTCAGGTTTACACCAGAAGAAGAAAATCTCCAGTTTGACGTTATCGGTGCTCTGGCCTACGATAAGGATGGCAACGTCGATGAGAAAAAGGTCAAACAGATTGTTGCACTGTTTCGTCCAGATAGGAACGATGAGCTAACAATGTTAGCGTTTGTTCAGAGTTGCGATACGGTCTACAAGAAAGTTCGTTTTTTTCGCGCATCTTTACAGAACTCTGCTATGATTGATATTGGTGAGTGTCTGTTAATGCTGTTGTGTGGTTCTTCAAATTTTTAATTGTGAAATCGCTAACTGAACTTCCTCTTTTTTTGTCTTGTAACACTAGTACTGTCCAATCTACTTGACGTTTTCTTCTACTTTGTGCTCGGTCTGACCGTGATGAATACATTGGGAACTGATCCCTGGCCGCTTCTTGTATCTTTTTCTACACTGGTGGTGTCATTTGCATTCGCATTTGGACCATCTCTCGCAAAGTATATAGAAGGCATTCTCTTGATCGCATTGCGTCGTCCTTACGACATTGGAGATCGCATCACAATTAGCGGTTCTGAAGTAGTAGCAAAACCAACGGAATACGACACGTGGCTTGTGGTGAGTAATGGGTGGGCATTTACAAGATTATTTCGTTTCCAAACCGTTATCTTATTTTCATTTTCCTTCCTTTTCTTCTTCCAGGAGGATATCAATCTGACTACAACAACCCTTCGCTTTGCTGGAACGAACGAGGTATCCTCGCTGAATAACTTTTCGATATCGAACTCGCGTATTGTCAATTTGGGAAGATCACCACGAGCACTTATTAGAGTGGCCGTTCCTTTTAACATAGATGCAACACACGAACAGATCAATACTTTCCGTGAAAAGATCGAATCCTTTATTCGTGGAAGGCCGCGAACCTGGCAAGCTCTTACAAGTTTCAGAACTAACGCACTTGATGCCAATGCAGGATTTGTTGAGTATGTACTTGTGGTGCAACACGTAAAATCTTGGCAGGATATGGCACCAATTTTGGTTCAAAGAGGAGAACTTGTGAAACAGTGTTATAAAATTTCAGATTCGCTTGGAATCACATACGACTCGCCGCCTTCTAGGGTTAGTATGGTAGTAAAGAAGAATCTTGAATCAGGACCCACAGCTTTAGTTTCTGCATTGGAAGAGTGAATGCATTGTTCTTTAAACATAAATTAGCAACAAAGATGAAATAGATTAAAAAGTTGAAATTGAAAATTTGGAGATAGCGTGGTGAACTTTGTCTTCGAAAATCTTTCTCCTCTTACATGAAGACGACCTCAAAGGGTTCTACATGAAACTGCCAGGACTTGCATCCAATATGGCTTAGCTTGAATGCTATACATTGAAAACTCTGTATTTGATTTGTCTATGTTACCATCCCTTAGTTCTTAGCGATTTGTCGGATGCGTTACACACTTGTCCTGTTAGTGTTGGATATGAATATTCATGTATACACAAGGCTATCATTCCAAATCTATAAGAATATATTTCTTTCCAGGTTTATTTCTTGCCACTTTTCTTTTTGCTCGTACTTAAGCCAGCACTAAGTAGGTCGTCCATTCCAGCAGCAGCCTTTTTCTTTCGTTCTGCTTTGGTCATAGTGGGAGCACCCCCTCCTTTGCCCTTAGTTTGAGAATTTTTCATCATGTCAGCAGCAGCTTCCTTAGCCCCTGGGAAACAATCATCTATAGTCTTTCCATGCTTCCCCTCGGCATGAGCTGTTAATTCTGTATTTGTCTTCATATAAACAGATAAAAACGAATATAAGAATCTAATTTTAAGTAAAGTGAAAAGTAATATATAATGAAATAATTGAACAATACGATTTACCTTCAATTATTCGACTGAAAAGCAACAGCACATACCTTTGTGATCTTTAGTTCTGTCTGACAAATAGTGCACTTCGACATTTTCGGAGGATCTTTCACTCTTGAAGGTATCCTTCCCATCTCATCACCGATCCCTGCCGCTCGGTTTGCTTTTTGAGTGCGTCGGCGCTCAGCTTTATGTGATTCTGGCATAACTTGAAATATTTCTAGTATCTTCTTCTAAAACGTTCCGTTCTACTATGTGTGAGATCCTTTGGGATCGTAAATGTACAACAGAGCAGGCGTCTTTGTCTCCAGCGTTGTCACAACAACAAAAACAGGAATAGAACACCCTGACAAGTTGGAAGTAGTGCAGTATCTTTACATCTTAAGCCTACCCATGTCATGTCTGCGTTGCTCCTTGATAGAGCGAGGGGCACAGAAAAAATTATAAAATGCATGGTTTCTAGAGAGAATGTATGTGCGCTCATAGCCCGAGCCCGAGGAGTGTCCGCCGTTCTTTCCTTTCAAATTTTCAGAATAAAATCTACGTGAAAATTTACGCGTTCCTCCGTAGAAAAGTCGAATTATTGGTTTAGGCACTCCCGGATTCTTTCGGCACTACCTGGTACCAGGTACAGTACCTTCGGGTACAGTGTCGTATGGTTCTTTACCAGGTACCACTTACAAGGTACATCATGTACACGTATACAGGTATGTCAGTATAAAGTAGCTTAGACGCATTGGCTGCATGACAACATCAGACATCAGTTGATATTTTTCTTGACACACTCATCATCGGACATCACTAAAACTGAACGGGCTCTCTCATCCGTCAGAGTTTGTCGTACTGTATGCATACATACTATTTCAAAACTTCGAAAGAACTTTGTCTCTTACCTGTACAGGTACTTCTTTATTCTTTTTGGGCGTCATCGGTGGGCGAGTATTTTACCTGTCGTCTTCTGACCCAAAAGGAAAGACCATGCTGTTGAAAAAATTGTCGTTCCCTTGTAAGGAACCTGAACGTTGCCTCATATCCTCCGAAACGTACGATGTACGAATAAGTTGTCGCTCCGATGGAAAAATTTCCAGCACGAAGCATCGGAAGAGATCTGAAGAATGGATCATAGTTCCGTGTAGAAATGACAACCGCCATGGAATGGTAATGCTGCAGTCTGTCAAACATTATCGATATTTGTCATCTATGGCCGATGGTCAAGTCTTCACTACGGCTGTTCAAGAGGATGCTGATACGTGGCAGATCACAGTGCACCCTACGAAACGTGCATCTGTCTTCCTTACTTCGAACTTTCACAAGGCCAAACTCGTCTTCGATAATAATGAAAACAGGTTCCGTACAACTTCAATAGCATCAAACGATGGTACCTATAATTGCGACGACAAGTCCTGGAGTGCAGAAGAATTGTGTTGGAATATTGAGTACCTTAGTGGTGAGCTGTGTTTTATTTCCTCGCAACTCTTTAACAAACAAATTCAATGTAACTTCTTTGGAAATCCCACCATGTCTCGTTACTGTGGTAGTGGCGAAGTATGGAGATTCGTTGAGGCAGGTGACGGGATGGTTTATATTTGTCCATGGATTGAATCAAATCTATTTCTTTCCTCCACACGTGACGGTCGAGTTTTAACAACATGCGACAGAGGCTGCCAAGAAGTATGGGTTGTCGAAAAGGCATCCGATGAATCAGGAACTGTGATCAAGTCAGTTTCGACCGGCCAATATCTCTGTATTTCTGAAGATGGAATTGGTTTGGAGACGACACCCTATCAAGATCTGAAGGGTGGGATATGGGAACTCGAGACTGCAAATAAAAATATGTTCAATATTTCGTCTATTCCTCACGACCAACGTATTAGTTGTTCCAAAGGATCAAGCTTGAGGAAGGGCACTTCATACATGACAAATAAACGTTCCAGGTGGGAAGATTGGATTGTCGAAGATCTACGAGATGGGTCTATTCGACTCTATTCCAAGGTAGGAGGCGTGTACCTTGGATGCGATAGTCACGGTAACATTGTTACAAATCCAAAAGCTACCGATGGCGAAGCTTGGTGTATTGAAGAATCTCCAAATGGGGGATTTTCTTTTGTTTCGGATATGCACCATTTGTATCTAGCATGTAAAGAAAACGGTGATTTGTATACCACCAAAGATAAACTCATGAGTGATGATATATCATGGCGACTTGAACCACGAATGCCATCCACCATGAATGGATTTCATATTGGTGCTCTTTTTGTCGCTGGAAGTGCATCAATTGCAGCTGCTGCTTTCATGCCCTTTGTGGTTGCAGGAAAGACAGCTATGGTGGGTGCTTTATCCGTAGGAAACTACGTCTGTGCAGGAGCGATTAATGAAATGATTAACCCTGGTAGTGGTAGGAGTGGCGTCTTAGAGGATGGAAGTTTTCATAAATGCCCTGTAGGTGCTGAGGGGATGGTGACAACTGAAAGTAGTAGAGATCGTATTCCATCGGTCAAGTCCAAATCACCTATGACTGGAATAGATGTATTTGATTCAAGGGAATATTTTTATAGATCAGTACAAATTGAGTTCAACCGTCCGTTTTGTGCATGGAAGTCGTGGTAACATAGTAAAAGGAAGGCCATTTGTAATTTTGAAAGGCAACTTTTTCGTAGGTAAACTTAATTTTTAAGTACTATTTGCATGAACAAATTTCAAAATAGTGCTTGTTGTGCTGTACATTGTCAACTTTAAAAGGTTGGTTGAGTATTTCGAAAGTGCAGTAGTCTAGCATCTTTTGATCACAAAATGATTATTATTTGAAAGTGGGTTGGATTATGTTGTGTACTCCGAAAAACTATTTTTGCTTTGTTTCTCATTTCGCACATTACTCGTAGATTGTTTGTTTGTCAGACAGACGGCAGATGGCAAGACTCTATGAGCAATGACAGTAGCATGCACACTCCGAAAACTAAAAATTTCAAAATGGCAGGAGGATGGCGGTCATTGGTCATTGGTCCATTGGTCCATTGGCCATCAGCTCGCGCGCAGCAACTCTGTTGATTGCCCTTCTGGCCGTCAGTCCTGTGAGAATACTCCCGCACAAAAGGAAGTCTGTCAAACAGATGTATGCGAAAAAAATAGCTACTCAACTTCATAAATTTTTGACGTCACATCAGAACCCAAGGCATCGAGAATTTCAAGAATTTCTGTCGGAACTTCTTGTTGATGGGCTATTGGACAATGCAGTGGCAGCTGGTACCGACATGTCTTCGAAGATCCATCACTTATCATCACCAAGAGAGTTTATGCAGCGGTGCGGGACTTAGTCCTACATAATTAATACGGTGGGTTTACAGAATTGAAGTTGTCTCTATTTTTTCTTCTGCATTGGCGCATCGATACTGTCTCATAATCTCCCTCGAACTCCGAATTGCTGTTTATAATTTGATACTGCCATTGCAACAACTCTCACTCTTCCATTAGAATCATCATTAGAAAAATGAAGTTATCAACTGCTCTTCTATTAAGCACACCAATATGGTTGTGCAATTCTGTAGGAACGGCTTTTGTACATCGATCGGTAAGGATACTTTTTTGCCACCCGCCAATGACCGTTGTTTGTGTTATTCTGACTAGAATTTCTGGAATCCCATCGATTAACTTACGATAATCTTTTCAATTTTTTTAATCACCAGCCACTACGATCCCTATCAACGTCGTCATTTTCCCGGAGAAAACAACCCCGTCGAGAAGGAAATACATTAGCCATGTACTTTGACGATGTATCACGTGAAAAGTATGTTCTACGCTGGATGCCAGAAAGCAACGAAATGGACTTTATTCCAGAAAACCCTGATTCTAACGACGAGTCTTCGATCGGCGAATCGTCCGGCTCGTCTGAAAAAATGGATGCCATCAAACGCCTTTTGCTGGGGTATAATGCTGAGTCTGCGTTAGAGCTGTCAGAAGATGAAATCATAGAACAAATGAATCTCTGGGCTGAAAAGTCAGGTGTTGTGGGTAATTACTTTGGTGATGAACTCTACGAATCTATTATTGGGATGGCAGTTTGTAGATCTAAATCTCTTGTTGGCTGTATGGCACAGTTTTGGAAGTCAGTAGTAGATGTTATCCATGAACATTCTGATGAATTCAATCCTGTTGACCGATGGACTATTAAGAAAACAGATGGAAGTCAACTTTTCATGATGACCTTTCCAGACTGCCAAGAATTGTACGATTACAAGATGATGAGTACACTACTCTCCTCTGTAGAATTCTCCAAGGAACAATGTTTACATCTTGGGAAACGTTTTACATTGACGCTCTTTCATCCCAAATACAAGAATTCACCGAATATGATGAGTCCAGCACGGCATTCACCATTCCCAACATCTGGTTTACACTTTAAGGGCGACGAAGATGATGAAATTGAAAGAATGCTTGAAAGGACTAAACCCAGGAGGGGGTATGTTACCAATGACCGTAATGCCAATCCAAACGACGACTCAATCCCCAACCTCAAAGATCGACGTGTGCATTTGGAAATCATGTTTAACAGTGCTGCCGCATCATCACCGAATGATAGTCTTACGCCTGCTTCGCCTGTATCACGAAACATGAGTCAAAGATTCCCCAAAGATGTTGTGGTAGATATGTCTCAATTGTGGATGGATGCCAATCGATTCGCTCCCAATAGTCGTGATGTGAACAAGGCGCTTCAATTTGCTGACACCACTGACGGACGTTGGGTTATTTCAGACTCCAAGGTTGGTGAAGAGGTATATCACGAAATCTGGAGTACCATTTCAGATTTATACGATATGGGGGTTGCTGCAGATAATACACCAGTGGAACAAAAATCAGAACAAGCGGTAAGTGCGATCGATTTTGAAGTCTGCTTTTCACATACGCCAATGTTAGTATTCAATACCCAAGCTAACTTGTGTTTGTACTTAATTTTGACTGCTTGATTCAACAACAACTTTTGTTTTCATAAAGGATGCATCTTCTAGGAAAAAATTCAATCAGAGAAAATTCAACCACATGGAATGGATGCAATCACTAAGTCAGCCAAAACCAACACCCAATGAAAGCGCTGATACGCCCGTTGAAGTGATGAGTACCTTGTTTGTTACTACCAAATTTTGTCGTTTCAATGCCCAAACGTTCAAAAGGTTTGCAATTACAGTTAATGCTGCCTTACGACGTTTGACTGGTGGACAGGTGAGACTCATTACTGTCTTGGGACAATTCAATTATTTTTACTGCACAAAACGACTCATCGTACCGTATTTTTATTTTACTTTCAGATGTTCATCGAGGTATTCCATCCCGAATATGTTGGTAACAAAGGGTACAACAGCGAATTACGTCGTTCGCCTTTCCCCATGATTCAGGTTTGTTATGAGGTGAAGAGAAAAAGTGCTAGTACCGGTAGTCAGTTGGAAAGTACTAAAATTGAGCGCGACGAAAAAGACAGCCGAGAATAATTTTGCACCATTGGTTTTGCAGAGAGGGGTCCACTTCGAGTGGAAACTACTATAAATGTTGAGAAAAGGACGAGTAGAGAATTCTTAGAATTATTCTTGCTTTGCCAACACTTTTGTTGTACTGGGAAAATACTGGAAAGATGCCGTTAGAAATATCCGAAGAATCAAATAGAGAACTACAGCAGTTATTTTCATAGGAATATATGTTATATACATGAGGGCATTACAGCTTCTGTTTTTTTGAAGACCCCTTCTTCTGAAAATCACGCCAATTCCCAATTCTTTTTTCAACCCGGTTATCCTCTCTCCATTTTTTATCAAATTGTCTGTCATCCTTTTCCTTTTTAAGTTCATTTTCTTCTTGTTGCCTTTCCCGCTGTTCTTGTTTTTGCTCTCGTCGCTCTACTTCCCGCCGTTTGTATTCGATTTCTGCAAATATTTTTTGCGTTGCACGGGATTGGACTTCTTCCAGTTGCTCATTTTCTCCATTGGCTCGCCATTCCTTGAGTCCCATTTTCATTCCTCTTTCTACTAGTTGTCGTGCATGGCGTCCTTTATGTTCATCATCTAACGTCTTTTTGGCACGTTGCACTTCATCATACGCTTCCTTGGCATGGTCCAGTGAGCGACATTTATCCGGATGCAACAACAAACTAAGAGCCTTGTATCGTTTGGATACATCATCTTCGGAAGATGTGTGAGGCAAATCCAAGACAAGAAATGGGTTCAAATTCCGCCATTCGTACCGTGGTGCCAAAAGACGGTCAATCTGTTGCTGTGCCGTGCCCAAATCTTTTTTCTGGACTCGAATCACATTATTCCGAGATGAAGTGTCGTCCTTTGTTTCCTCTTCTTTTGGTTTTGACTTTGGTTTTGTAGCAGCTGTTTCAACTTCTGAAAAAAAGTCATTCAATAAATCATCTTCGTCGTCGCCACCACCATCTTCCTTCTTTTCACTTTTTTCTTCTTCTTCAGCTATTTTTTTTTCTTCATTTTCTTTCTTTTTCTTTCCTTCCTCCTCTGTCTTTCGTTTAAGTTCTTCCTGCATAAGTTTCAATTCTGCTTGTTCTTGAATTCGTAATTGTTCTGTACAATCTTGTATGCCCTTTTTGGCAATTTGATTCGTTGCATCAAGTTCCAATACTTTAGTGTAAGCAGATTTAGCTGGTTGGTACCGTCCCAAGCTTCGTAAAGCTGCAGCTAGTCTTGAATGTCCCTTAACAAAGGATGGTTCAGCATCGATACATGCTCGAGCATCTTGTAATGCTTTTGATTTATTCCCCTGTTTTAAATTTGCTGCACTACGATTTGATAATATAAGATGATTTGCTGGGTCTACTGAAAGAGCATTAGTATATTGTATTATTGCCTCTTCACAATCCCCCGCGCGAAAGGCATCATCACCAGCTTTTTTGTGTGAATCACGCTGAACCTCCCAATCTTCTCGAGTATCTTTCGGCTCGTCTTTATCATTCGCAGCCGGGTTTTCTTCTTTCACTTGCTCTTTGTTGTTGTCAGTTGAGTCTTCTACTGCCCCGGTAGCAGTCTGTGTGTCTTCTACTTTGTTACTGGAAGGGTTAATGGCGGATTCAGTCATCTTGGCGGCTACAGTAGTTCAGATTCAATGACGCTTTTCCCCTCTGTCATGGTGAGTGTGTCCACTATTCGTCTTCGTTTGCAGCGCAGGAAGTCCTACATTTTTTGTGCTCTACGGTTGTGCGTTACGCGAAATCCGAGGGTCTGTTTGCCCGTTTCTGTGTCATTACAAAATCAAGCTTCAAAATATCAATATTAGAGTTAGGACTAATCCGTTTTTCAAGATCTCAGGGATCTCCATTTTTTTAGTCCGCTAGTTTTTGTCGTGTAGACATCTTTCAATAATCTTTTAGGATCAGATCATGCGGAAACTGCAGACGACCAACAAGACAGATTGTGAACACGCTCTATTTTTTGTTACTAGGAACTACAATAGACAACCACCATAAACATTGTCATACGCAGCCCTCGAAAATCTCAGAAGATTATTCCATTGTATTCTTGTTAATTCTTGTTGCGAAATTCTTATGAACAAATGTCGAAATTTAACCCAGTTTACAGAATTGTCAATCTCGGGCGTGTTCTGACAATTGTATGCATTATTTGTACAAATCTTCAAACTTACTGCCTCGCATTGTCTACAAAACTTTTCCGTCAAAATAATCAGCAATTAAGATCACAATCTTTGGCTTCCATCTCATATTCTCAACACCAACGAACAAGATTAGAAATGTCCTCTTTTTCAGAAGATACTGACGACGACAATGATGATGATGACGACGACGACATTCCTGACGTAGATACATCAAGTTTTGTTCCACCAAAATCAATTTCGTATGGTTTCAATAGAGGTCGATCAGCTCCATCACAAAGGAAGGCTATGGGAACATCATCATCTGCAACGACGTCTGTACACGTGTGTACCAATTGTGGAAGTGAATTTGTGAAATGGATGGGACGATGTCCAACTTGTCGTGAATGGAATACACTCCAAGAATTCAAAGTTGATCGAGGGACTCAACAACAGCGTGCTGGGCGTCCAAGTTTTTCTTCACCTGGGGGTAGTAGCACCCGACCTCAGTCATGGTTAGATGGTATTGGTGGTAGCTATGATGATTATGATAAAAATCGACCAGTGCGGGTGACGGATGTGTACAAGGAAGTGAAGCCTCCAAAAGATGGTGCTTCCAACCAAGAATCCTTTGCTCGACGCGAAAAAAGAGTTTGCGTACCAGATGATGATGAATTCAACAATGTTCTTGGTGGTGGCATAATGGCAGGATCATTGAGTCTGCTCGGAGGAGACCCAGGTGTAGGGAAGAGTACGCTGTTACTTCAAATAGCTGGAAGTGTTGCTGCTTTGTCAACACCAACTCGTGGTATAGGCATGGGGCCAGCAGAATCTGATGAATCTGCATTCCCACAACGAACTTTAGGGCCCGTTTGGTATGTTTCTGGAGAAGAAAATGCAGACCAAGTTGCAGCTCGAGCTATGAGATTGGGTGCCATGGAATCTGAACTATGGTTGCTTAGTGAGACACATGCTGATATTCTAGCAGAACAGATTGTTCAGTCCTACCAGCAGCCTATTACAACAGGTGAAGGGGAAGAAATTCCCGGCCAACCACCTAAACCACCATCTCTGGTTGTTATTGACAGTATCCAAACTATGGTATGTGATGCTGGCGGGGCATCGGCTGCGGGTGGGATTACTCAAGTTCGAGAATGTGTTGCGCTATTCCTACGACTAGCTAAATCTACAGGAATCCCGATTCTGCTAGTAGGTCATGTTACCAAGAGTGGCGATGTGGCTGGTCCTCGAACGGTCGAACATATGGTGGATTGTGTACTGTATTTAGAAGGTGGGGACAGTGTTGGTGGTACTCACTTGCGTATGTTGCGGGCTGCTAAAAATAGATTTGGCTCATCTGACGAAGTAGGCGTTTATGAAATGACCAGCGGACGGCTAACACCAGTTTCAGATCCTTCTTCCTTGTTTCTGGCCAACCGACTTGACACTGAAGATTCTGAAGGATGTGCAATTTCCCTGGTGTTGGAGGGACTCCGTTCTATGACGGTGGAAGTTCAAGCACTAGTAACTCCTGTGAGTGCCAGTGGGGGCAGCTTTGGTCGGCGAACTGTTGGTGGCATTGCTCCGTCGCGAGTTTTGCTTATGCTAGGGGTATTACAGAAACGTTGCGGCATGTCATTTTCAAGGCAAGATGTTTATGTTAATGTTGTGGGTGGTATCCAGCTTCATCGCGGATCAAAGGAAGGAAGCGCATCTGACTTAGCTACAGCAATTGCCCTGGTTAGTAGCTTATCAGCTATCCCTGTTCGATCAGACACAGCCTTTGTTGGTGAAGTTGGCTTACTTGGAGAGCTCCGGCCTGTTTCTCTAATGGAGAAACGTTTAAAGGAAGCACGCAGGATGGGTTTTTCTCGAATCATTACACCACGAAGTCGCTCCAAAAAGCAGAATAGGGCCAGGGGCAGATCCTCTGGCTTTACAACCTCAAATTTGAACGGAATCGAGTGGGTAGAATGTGATACACTTTTGGATGCTATTAATTTAGGCCTAGTCACAAGACTTCCGAAGCGAAGAAGAGGAGGAAAAGGTGCAAAGAAGACGACTTCTTCACCGAGAAGTGCCAACGGACCAGTTTTGGATGAAATACTAGATGATGATGACGACGAGTACACCTTTAGTAGAAGGAAAACCAATAGAAAAGGAACACCCTTAACCGACAATATCAACGAGCCGAGCTTTGACGAAATGCTTGACTACGACAACGAGGATGGAGATACCTATCCATTTGGTGGGCGAAACAATTCAGAAAAAAACATGTCTTCACCTGGTAGTATCAAAGAGCTAGGCTTGGACAATATAATAGACGATGAGGAGGACGAACATGGTTTTGAGTAAATTATTTAGAACGGTTGCTTCACTTTATAAAATTCATGCCTTTGGCAAAATGTGCCCACCCCTCTTACGGAGAGGCATTTAAGAGTTTTCCGAGGTCTAACTTATCGAGAAGCTTCCAGTAATTATTCTCTAAGTTATAGTGAGGAGACATTGAAACGATCAGAATGCAGTTAGATATTTGGAGGAAACCAGGGTTACGCCCTCAATGACAACGGGCACCAAACCAGAACGGGCAATATAAGTTTGTACTTGCTGGAGGGGGGTGGGGTAGTGCACACCTTAGAAAGAGAGCACTCCTTGCAATGATTCCTGTCAGCCCTATTTCACCAAGAAAGCTAATGGATTGCTCATCATCTTTATTATTAATGGAAGAAAATGATCTAAAGATGACACTTTTCTTCTTGTGAAATGTATGAGCCTCAAGACATTTATACATAGTATCAGTAATGGAGGATGGCATTAAAAACTAGCTAACAAATTTCCTTACTTAAGTTTGAAACACTCTCATGAACACAGGAGCTGATGGTCAATTTTAGTTTTTGTCAAAATAGATAGTTTCACCACTGGTGTGTTGCTGCATCTGCAGTGATGATAGTTTGTTCCTGTATTGGAAAGTCTAGTACTTTTAATGTTTACCAAACTCTTTTATTCTGGGAGTGATTTAAAAACCAGACCCTTGATCATTCTCCTTAATAGCTGACTTAGAAGTGTAATCAAGAAATTTGTGACAAGACCAACAAGATGTCTTCTTGTCATAGCAAAGTGATAGTACACCATGTACCATGCACCACTGTATTTTCTGCTAGAGGAGTTCTTCATACACCTTATAACAAAGATATTGCTTGGGTTCTTATTCTACTTTGGAGGTAGATTGCCTACTTCCTGGAATAATATCATCATCATAAAAGGTAATAGTGATCATGTGGTACAGGTTGACAGCAAGATGTACAGTAGGTCACACTGTGGTACAGCAAGCAGGTTCAGTTGTATGTAGTATATATGTTGGTAGTAATAGTAAAACCTGCCCCCAGGGGCATGTTGTTTAGTTTTTTTCATGTACTTGTTTGCTCCACAAATTTTGCACAAACATGCATATGAAAATTTGGTCAAATTTGCACAAACATGCACACAAAAACTTGGACAAAATTTGCATGAACATGCACACAAAAATTTGGTCAAATTTTGTATGAACGTGCACTCTAAATGTATACCATACCTGAGTATGTAGCCCTAGTCACTGAGGTAGCAGGACCAGTTCATAAAAATCCACACACAACATGTGTGGTGTGAGTTTGAACAATAGTGTACTAATATTTTTCTAAAGAGTCCTATGTAGACTGGCTACATGGTACTCTTACAAGACTAAAAATTTCAGATACAATGTTCTTGTACCTTGTACTATGCTCAAGCACAGTACCAGCATGTACATGGTTTTAGTACCCAGTTATTTGGTTTGAACTATTCAATTTTTCTTGGTTAAAAACCACTTAAAAATGAAAAAAGAATTGAAAGGAAAAGGGTAATGTGTAACACTTTTTAACTTGTAAAAAGCTAGAATATGTCACACACAAAATGAGAGGGTCCTGCAATAAATTTAATATATATATATCAGGCATGTCAAACAATATACAAACAACCCAGTTCTCAAATGAAGAACAACAAAAAAAAGCTCCCACCACTATAGAGCTGTGTGGGCTGAATGATAGAGGACCGTTGAGGGGGGGCACTGACCTGTTATGCATGTCCGGCCCCTTGGGGGTTGATTTAAAAAAGAAAGCAACAGTAGGTAGTACAGAACTGGATGTGTGAACCTTTGAAATCCTTCAATTTACAAGAAAAGTTTTTGTACAAAATGTTTGCCTTGCTACCCTCAAAACTATGCTCCAGCAGCATCCAATTGTACACAAGCCAATTGACCATGCCGGCCAGACACAACAACAACAACAACAACAACAACAACAACAACAACAACAACAACAACAACAACAACAACAACAACAACAACAACAACCACATGACAACCACATGACAACCACATGACAACCACCAAGCACAACACGTGAAACTTTAGCAAGGTAAAACACAACTGTTACCAAATAGCTACAATGCACTTAGACTCATAACATACAAACTTTAGAGGGTTGTATAGAACTTTGATCCTATTAGGTTTTCATCTATGTACACTTCCCAACATAGTAAGTGTCCCCTAGAAACAACTAGTGTTCTCTGGCAGACTATGGAGATGACATCCAATCATGATCTTGGACATACTTATCCAGAACCATAGCCATAGGTGTCACACACATAAAAAATTAGATATAATTTAATTTACCCTCAAAACTATAGGCTGGTAGACCAAATGACCAAACTTGTAAGTATAATTTCACCAAGAAGGTATCAATCCACAGTGAGTAACAACATTCTCTCAACATGAGCACAAAAATCTCCATTTTGAGATGCAAATGTTACAGAGAGCTTGCTTTTTTATGATATGTTTTCACTTAGATGTCATTGTGCCAACATCTACATACGTGCTGGTATCTCATAGATTTCAGTCTAGGAGTGATTGCTGCTTTATGAAACAAGGCAAAAGATCAAGTTGTCAAGGAGTGTCATCATAATTTTGACACTATTAGACCAGAGTAGGACAATTGAGGAAGTACTTGTGTACCAGCAGCAGTTACTGGTGGTAACCAAGACTTTAAGCTGGTTACCTACTTACTTTTACCAGCAGTTCTTCAGTCCAGTGTTGCCTAGAGCTACATCTGTGAAGAGGGATGAGATCTATGAATGAGTTCCATTTATTTAACAAAGATTCAGCTTGTGGTATCATTGTATGGTTTTCTATTTTTTCATATCACCAAGGACAGAGATTCATTATGATCATCGAAAGGTCTTTATAGCATTTTCTATGGTACTTCAAAACAAGCACACATGCATGGCCCTGGTTCAAAAGAATTAATATAATATGCTCTATCCCAATTTCAAACAAAGTCAAGAGATGAGCTCACTTTTCTAACAGTGGACAATCTTTTCAAGAAATTAGTTAATGGATTTATTTTGAATTCTTAGGATCATAATATACAATATTTTAATAGTCAACAACAAGATGCAGAAGTACACAAAAACAAAAAATATGCACTTTTGAGGAAGATATCACTCTTGGTAGGCAACATTTCCATATTTTACAAATGTCAGTATAATCAACATTTTTTGTGCCTCTATTATAATGAACTCCAACATAATTATTTTAAATTGAACCAAAAAAGAACAAAAAATTTTAAAGAGATAAAGAACAACAAAATTAAACATGTAATGTTGTAATAATTCATGCTTGGGGATGGTTGAAGTTGTTGCCATCTGCTTTAGAGAGGAAAAGTTTAGGTACCATTTAACTGGGTATTAACTTACAAACTCTAAGTATACTGCAAAAAAATAAGGGTATTTTAGGGGGCATCTAAAATCTAAAGGATATTCCATTTCTGGGTTCTAGTAATTTGCTTGAAAATTCTGAGTAAAAAGATGCATGGAGTCCAGCAATAGAATACTAGAGTTAAGTTCTTAGTAAAGAACAGCTGTGTGACAACCCATAGGCAAGACCCAGCCATTTCTAGGGAGCAGGGTATATGTGTGCACCACCATATGTGGAGATTACAATATATGATGAAAAAGGGAATGCTGTACAGGGTGAAGGGAAATTTTGAATTGTAATACAAATGATCAAGTTTCTACTCCTGAGGTTCAACATAACAATAGAGGAGCCAGAATGGGTGACACATACAAGGTAATAATGGATGTGAGGTATCTATAGTGCATTGAGCATTGCTCACACTGTGGTGACAGCAAGCAGGTTCTTGTTGTACGTATGCCAGGAGTAGTAGAACTTGCCCTCAGGGCCAGCATTGTGAGGTGGTTAAGCTTTGTAGCCTTTATATTATGAATGAACAAGTTTCTACTCCTGAGGCCTAACATAACCATAGAGGAACCAGAATGTGCAACACATATTAATATACAGGAAGCAAGAAGGAAGAAGAGAGAGGAAGTTATTTTGAAATTAATGGCTTTTGTGAGGAGGTTGAATTCTGATGAAGACAAACAAGTATCAAAAATGTGTTTTCTTCTATACAGCAAGATACAGAACACATAAGTTAATACTTCATCATCCTTATTCAGATAGTTACCATTCTATGGTCATCTATTACTCATATACTCCTGTTATTATTTGTCAATGTATCAAAACTTCAGATTAGTGCTAGCTCAAGTTTGCCACAATACATATATTAGTATCAACTATTATAACAGGTATATTTACAATGTTACCACAAATATCAAAAAAGCACACTATTGCACAAATACTTTCAAGATGATGACCAACTCTACGAAAGAACACCCATCATCCCAGTCTACCATATTATGTCTATGTTTGTTTCACTGTCATGGGCCTAGTGACAAACTACTTTTAAAAGTATTGATGTATATATGCTGTATTTCCAGATTTCTCTCATTCAGCAATTAAATCATCATGTCTTTGCTTGATCTCCTCATTCTCTCCTTCTGCATGTAGAATAATTGTGGTACCCAGTGGTTTGAAGTTCACTGAAACAAGAGAGAATGAGGACACATACCACTAGAATCAACATTGGTATATCACAACCATGATGTAGTAGTAGTGATTGCTCTATTAGTGGTACCAATAAATTTGTTATGCATAATATATAAGGGTTAGGATGTCAAGTGAGCTGTATGTAGAGATGATGGTTAGTCACAACATGGGTGGCAAGCATGCTCTATTATTGTTAATTACAAAAATTTAAATATTGTAGAGAATGCCCTAAGGGGTGGGTGAGTTCAATGTTGTAATGTGCATTCTTTTCTTTGAGTACTCAGAGGTTTTTTGCTTTATAAATATTGCACATGGTAGCTACTCATCAAGTTCTGTGATGTATGATTTCTTTTCTTCATATAACCTATTGCTCTGCAAATCTTAACAATAATGAAGTCAATTCTCTATGTGTGTATAGTATTGTTCTTTTAGTATTAATCACCAAAAATATTCATTGAAATACAATCTTCAAAAGAGATCTATGATAGAATTTACTTGGCTATGTAAATGTTGCCATATAATATTGCACATGTTACCCATTCATCAAGTTCCGTGATGTATGATTTGTTTTTTTCTTATAAGGCATCACTCTGCAAATCTTAACAACAATAAAGTCAATACTTTATTTGTGTATAGTATTCTTTTAGTATTATTCACCAGAAATATTCATTAGAATATGACCTTCAAAAGAGATCCATGGCAAACATAGCTGTGTAAATATTGCCATATAATTGTGCAAATGTTACCCACTCATCAAGTTCTCCATGATGTATTTGTTTTCTTTTTATAAGAACTATCCCTCTATGAATCTCAACAACAACCAAGTTAATTCTTTATGTGTGTATATTATTCTTTTAGTATAATTTACAATAAATACTCATTAGAATATGCTCTTCAAAAGAAATTCATGGCAAAATTTACATAGCTATGTAAATTTTGCCATCTGTTTTTAACTGTTTTCTTAACTCTTTTTTAACTACCAAATGGCAAAAGTTTACATTGCTATGCGAATTGCACCTTCTTACTCATTTGTCAGTATTATAGTATGTTTGGATGTATGAGAGTTTATAATTTGTTCCTGAAATGATTTTTCATTATAATGTAATTTTAGACCCATTTGATAAGAGCTAAAGTAACAAAAGAACAGTTAAAAATTGAAAAATGAAGTAAGTTATAATATAAGAAGCAAATAAAAATATATTATGAATATTTATGAAAAAGGGCTGTCTTAATTTTTTCTAGCAAAAAAATACAGGTGTCACCACAAAGTCAGGATGGTCCTGCTAAAAAAATAATATCAATCACATGAATATAAAACAATACACATACAGACCAGTTCTTATGACAAGAACAGGCAAAAAAAAGCTGAACACTACAATTTTAATGGACACTTAAATGATAGAAGGCCCTGAGGGAGGGGACACAAACCTGCTGTGCATGCCTACCCCCAAGCCAATTGGTATTACTTCATGGTTGTCTGTGTACATTTAGTTTTTTGAGGAAAAACAGTCATCTGGTTGCCACATATCATAAGAGATTAAATCAGTACCATTTGCTGACACATCCACAGGATTTCTGCATAGTGAGGTATATATTTCTTTACTGTTGACTTAAAACTATCAAGTACAGCACTCACCTTTCAGATGTTACAAGTAAGTTCATGTAGTTTGTTCTGCTTCTGCTTTTCCTTCTTTTTACCCTGCTGTCTCAGCCAGCATCCTCCCATTCAAATACCTTTACCTCTTCTTTATTTTCTTAGAAAAAGGATGATTAAACAGTGCAAATTTATGTTCAAACCCACAGAGCTGGCATAGATCATCTTTTGGTTTGGCATGGGAGGAATCATATGGTATTATCTTTGGGTTGCCTTCTTGTGTGGAGGTTTTAAATCCAGTTCTTCCACCATTGGGCAACATGCTGACTGAAAAGGTAACCTGCTCTTGCCTTCCTAAGAACTTGTATTGTATCATTTTAACCTAGTCTACCAGGCAGTAGAGTAAAACCTTGCAGATCATCTTTGACATTGGGTTTATAGTGATGTAGGACAAGAAGTAGGCCATGTAGTTCTACATGGAACTTGTCTGTTTGTCAATGCAAGATTGGGGTTTAGGGTTTATTACAGACAGACAGAGATTCATGCTGCACATAGCAAAGCTAACTGTCCTTCTAGGATGAGCCTGTTGGAATGTCACATATTGCTTAGATTCAAAGAACAACTAATATTGATTGGCACCTTTGCCAACAACCAACTTTATTCTGCATTCAACCTTTTCTGTTTGGTTTGTATATGGATTCAATATGTGCTTTTCTTTGGTTGAATTAGAATCCAACCATGAATACTCATCCAAAGAACTAAAATTAGTGATGAATGGGTGGGTCTTGTCACAGATAAAGTCTTTCCTTTTTCCCTTTTATATTTGACAAATGGCTTATTATCAAGTATCAACTCTTTGGATGTGGCTTTTGATGATTGGATAGCATGGTGGTTGGTGCCCAATCTTTTAGAAAGGGCATATCTGGACAGCTCCTTTTCTACCGAGTCCTGTGCATTTTCATCTAGAACTTGAATGTAGTTGCTGCAAGAATGCTATTAAGGCCTGACTGTTCTACATTAGAACTTTCCTAATGAGATGTGATGTGAGATGCAATTTTTATGTTGTTCGTAATTCTCCTATCAGTATCATCATGCATAACAAAAGTATGATGACGATCAAAATTTTTGTGAGAAACAGCCAGTTGTCCATGTTAGTATCCTTATCCACAAAGTTTTCAAAAAAAATAATTTTTGTAATAGTGGTGTATGTAATTTTGTTACTTGATCATCATTTGTTGTGGTTAATTCAGATGCTGCTCAGTCTATTCAAGGTGACAGAGTCTCCTCGTCCATCACTTCAAGAGAGGGGACAACTACTATCTGTGTGTGTGTGTGTGTATGTGTGTTGGTGGTGGTGGTGGATGAGAATAGTATCATCCTGGTGCTGTGAATTTTCTTGTATGGATTCATCTGTTAGCTGAACACCACCTGGCCTGAGTCTAGAGGTAATTAAATTAGTTTTGTCACAAAGTTTCTTTTTGATGTTAACACACAGAGATGAACTGGGAAGAAAACAATTTGAATATTTTTGCCCCTTCATCATGGTATCAAAAGCTTCTCAGCTAGTTGCCTTGATCTTGGACTATCAGGCTCTCACTAACAATAAAGGGAACATTAATTCATGCCCCCCCATTGTTCCCACCACCAGGGTCACTATGATCAGGGTCTTCAAGGTATTAATTGCTCTGGGCTTTGGTTGTCTTGCACTCACAGGGGCTGCTGGGCTTCCCATAGTTTCTACCTACCCATTAATAGGTCTCACAAGCACCATGATGGTTGTTACTGTGTCCTTTGTTGGTAGATTTGATTTGATGAGGAACTCAAATTCAGCATTGGTGGGACTGAAATAAACTCCCTTGTTAGAGGAACAGGAGGACTTCATGATAAGTGTGGGACTGCTGTCATGGAGCCTGCTATCTAAGGTACTAGAGATGTGGAGGAGACCTTTTCTGCTGCATTCTTTTTGTCAGGAGGAGAAGCATCCCCATCTTTGTTTGACAAGAGGCGGAGGAGACAAAGTGTGCTGGTGCATTTAAAACAAATTAAAATAGTACTCATCAACAATTTTTTAGTTGTGATGCCTTGCCAAGTAAGGGTTAATACCAGGGTATTAATTAGAGTGTTTAATGTACAGTGCTGGTACCGACCCTAGCATATATTTTTACTTGAGAAGTATGTACATATGACTAAAGTTCTGTTCTCCGTGAAGATAAATTTTTACTGAAATCCGATACTGATTTCGCCAATAAGTAATTCGAATGATCCAGAGCCCTGAAAATCATTTTTTGTCTCCGATTTTGATCTGGGGCGTAGAATAAGAATAGGTAGCAATACTTAGTACTGTTACATGTAGGACCTACTCTCTAGAGTCTACCGTACTGTACCTGGTAATCACATCACCACAACTGTGCCGTACCTGTACCAGGTACCTGGTACTGTACCGGTACCTGGTACCAGGTAAGACCTTGCATTGTTGTGTATGATACGGTAGTAGGACCTCTCTAGGACTTATGAACTAGACCTAGAGGGACTAGTCCTACAGTCTCGCATCACCCATAATGAGTATTAGCCATTCTTCCACCTCGTCCATCAGAAGTCGTAAGGATTAAAGCCACGAAGGACAACAAGAATTTAAAGTAGGAAAACACCACCAGAGACTGTCTTTGCTTGATTAGAAATATTCACTATGGCGAAAGGATCACAACAAAAGAATAAGAAGAACCAAAAGGATTACGAATCGAAAGAACAACGTCGTGCTCGATTACAAGCTCAGAAGGAGGCCCAGGAGGTGAGTAGTCTAAAGTGTAGATGGAGATAGTTTCAGATTGATCACTCTCCCAAAATATTTCTGGATAAGAACCAGTATTCCTTTGCGCTGTCTTGAAGATTCAAGAACTTGAAAGATACAGTTACCTTCAAGTTTGCCGAGATAGTACCGACACAAAAAGCAAAGTAATACGTGCTAAAGTCGCTCACTATTTGTTTCTCTAAACACATCCCTTTTGCTACACAGGCTTGTCAAAAAGCTCTACCAAAAGTTGGTGCATTCATCTTCTTATTATTGGTAGGATTTGCACTATATGTACGCTCTGTCCCACCAAAGGTTGCGTCGAACACACCACTAAGTCCAGAAGAATTAGCTCAATTTGACATACCAAAAGATGGCGCCTCTGCCGCTGCAGATAAAGTAGAAGAGGCAAAAGTTGACACAATTCCCGAGGTCAGTTCTTTGATAGAAGAAGATGAGGGTGAAACGGTGGAGTTGTAACAAAGTTATTTTGTGAACAAAATCTATGCATATAGAGCAAGCGGGTTCTGTAAATCTCTTTTAGATAAAGATTATTTTCCTCTCATATAGAGCGAAACATTGATTGGTGCACATGACAAAAAAGGCCTTCTGTCGAACGAGAAGGTGTAAGATGAGACTTTATCCGTGACAAGATTTCGAAAATTAATAAACTAGAAATTTATGAGCACTACTTCTCCATATTTTATACAAGTAGCGTGTTGGTTAAATTCAAATGAAGCTAGATAATGAAGGAGTTCTTTTTAGAAATCCCACCACGTCTAATGTTTTCTTCTGCAAAATATTCTTCTATCAGAATAGAGTCAACATAACATTGTAGAATCGTTGTCGGCCACTTAATAAATACGGATGTACTGTTTTGCATTGCAGGCACTACTGTAACACCATGCATTCCTATTACTTATTGGATTACAATAGGGTTATTTGGCAGGTTTTGCGCTATTTTCAAAATGCGGGTGCGCAGTCCTACCTACTGGTAGTATTACGATAGATCTTACCAGGTAGTTCTACAGTATTCGAGTCTCCATTATCTTTCTGTTAGCTTCCGTTACCGCCTGTCTGCCATCCGTGCCACGTACTCTATCTACCAGTACAAGCAGCATAAACATTTTTTGGCTACGAAGACCGTCGTAGAAAATATATTATGTTATGCCAAGCCCTCTTTTCTACGGCCTAACGGATTTAATTTTTTTTGTATGGGGAAAGAGAGTACCGGTTCCTTGTACTTCTACTGACTGAAAAAGAGAAAAGACTTCGTCAGAAAACAGTACTCGCAGGCAGCTTGCCGCGCATCCGCCGCCTTGTGCTCTTTGATCCCTGCGCTGTGGAGGACATCATTGCCACCGCATCGCATCTCCTTGTAGTGTGTTTGCCTTTGACAATCGTATCGTTGTGTTTCAGTTAGTCTACTCAACAAACCTTTAGTTAATCATGTTTCTCATGGATTGGTGGTACAGCGCTCTTGCGAGCCTGGGTAAGTTTTCAATCATTGAATTGTAGCTTTCATTTGGGATCATCATGGCAATGACCTTTTCGACCTTTATCGTCCATGGGGTTAATTGGAAGATTTGAATCTGCGTAGAAATGCTACTGGATCTTACATACAAAAGCGATTTTTATGTTGTTGGGCTGTTTTCATTAGAGTTGTTCGTCCCATGGAATCCCTTTGCAAAGCATCAATCGCTGTTACTAACAATTGAATTTGCTGTCAACAATATCACAAACTAGGCCTTTATCACAAGAATGCCAAAATTTTGTTTCTTGGGTTGGATAATGCCGGTAAGACTACATTGCTTCACATGCTGAAGGAAAACCGTGTTCAGGTTCATGTCCCTACCTTACACCCTAACACAGATGAACTCATCATTGGAAAGATCAAGTTCAAGACCTTTGATTTGGGAGGTCACGAAACTGCCAGACGTTTGTGGCAAGATTATTTTACTACAGTTGATGGTGTCGTTTACCTTGTTGATGCAATTGATCGTGGTCGTTTTCCAGAGGCCAAAAAAGAACTTGATGCTCTTTTGACTTCGGACGAATTGGCGGATGTTCCATTTTTGGTTCTTGGAAATAAGATTGATATGCCTACTGCTGCATCGGAGGAAGAACTCAAATATGCATTAGGATTGGTTGACACATACGGAAAGGACACAAAACCAGATAAGGACTCGGGAGTACGCCCCATTGAGTTGTACATGTGCTCTGTTCTTAGAAGAATGGGTTATGCAGACGGATTCAAGTGGTTGTCGCAATTCCTTTCCTAATTTATGATTTGTGCTCAGAGCTGTTATGAGTTTGCCTCTACTAAAACGGCCTTTATCTCATACTTTACTACCATTATTATATTTTGGATGTTCGGAAGTTGTACCGTCATCCGCAAAATCTAAATCATCTAGGCATTGTTTTCAACCAAGAGTGACCATGTCGAATCTGTCGTCGCATTTACTGTATCTGTGTGCAGAAGGACATTATAAACAAATGTTAGAAGTCGCATATTTTGTATGAAGCAGGGAATATTTCGAACCAACCATAGCACGCACAGGAGGAAGGTCAACATTTCCTTGGTTGACTTCTTGTTTGAATTATCTCGTTTCTTATCCCTCCGAAGACAGTCCACAGCCATTGACAAAGTTTTGAGGATCTTTTTATGCTTAGGATATTTTTCAGTCGTTTCCACACCAGCTGCCACTGCGTTGGCATCCTTTTCGCGTCGCATTAAGCAAGTAGCGTAGTCGCGTAGAACAAAAAAGGGCAAATCCACAGCTATCACAGATGCACCATGTTCTGATGGGTCAACCATTCCACGCAAGAATGATTCACTTCTCTGACCTACACTTTTCTGTATTTTTAGAATAGATTTCCAATTGCTTGTGTCCTTGGCTGTATATTCAGCCCCATAATACTGGTCAGAATCAACGTATATGCATTCGACTTTGGCTAGAGAGGACGAGGAAGGTCCCGGATCTCTATTGATCACTGAACTGTGTGCATCCTTGTTTTGATCATTTGAAACGCCATCACTATCGCCGCGAGAAACGGTAGCATCTTTGATTGCAGAAGTCAATACATCCAATGCTACGACCTCATCACATATATCTGAAGACCCTGAAAACTCTGCAACAACTTTTCGAAGTCTTACAGATCCTTTGTCTTTTAATAAGTGGGGCTGTACAATCACAACAAACGGAATCTTCAAAATGGCACAAACCCCACAAAGTTCATCAAGAGACCAATCCTGGTAGGAGTGGAAAAAAAGGAAAGAAAAACAAAGAGAGATTAGGGTAATGTAGCATTGTGGGAAAGACACAGTACAGTCGGCCATAATCTCACCCCCAAAGAATTTGTTTCTTCTCGTTGTTGCTTTAATAGGTTCATCATTACTCCACTTTGTGGTATGTATTCGGCTGAAATACCAGCTGCCCAAAGGCGCGAAGCTACGAAAAGCCTTTCAGCAGAGCTTGCAGCATCCATTCCATCTATACTTGCAACAACACAGCGAACAGACGATACAAAGTTGATGGGATGCCCTAAACTTTTTCGAATAGTTTCCAGACCCCTGGCATCGCCGGCATCAGCTTGATTCTTACTATCACTCAAAGTAGTGCTATCCCGGAGGGGCTCAGAATCTTGGTATACTCGTTCAACGAATTTTCCAACATTAATTCGTAGCCCTACACACTGTTAAAGATATTTAGAAACACAATGTTTATTAAAAAACTCCAATCACAGAACCAACCTTTAAGGGACATACATGTAGTTCGACACTTACTTTTGGAATGGGAGCCGTTGTGTAGTAGTTGAAGAGCGCAGAACCGAAGTTTCCAGGTGGACGAAAAGTTCGAACCTTCGCATGGATAAGAAAAATGATCGTTGCTGATGCGTCAGTGTATTACAAATGGCAAAGAATGAAGAGCAACCAAAGCTAATGAAAATCAGACTTACAAGATCATCATATCGCCCCCCTTCAGCTACTTTTACTCCTTTTCCAGAACTCGACATCAATGCATCCATGTTTTCGATCTCACCACCCCCAACGCTTTGGTCATCGAAATAGCTCGTCGGAAGGGAAACTGCTTGAAAGAAAAGTTTACCATGATAGTGCTTACGGCGTTGTCGCAGACCAAGATCAAGTGATATGTACAGAGGTCGACTGAGCCCTCCATCTTCGCGAACTGAAGCCAATTCATTGTTTGCACTACCACAACGCGGGGCAAGGCCCATAGATTTTAACGACGCTACAACGCTCTTCAAACTTATCAATATCCTACCAATCTCTTCATAGCGTTTCAGTCGACGAGGATCGGCTTTTGTTTGAGAATCAAGCACTCTAAGCTTAGCCACACCCTTACTAATAGCGTCGATGGCCCCGCCAATATCCGGCGGCAACGGCAGACATTCGCTGGATAACAACACTTTCATGCGAACAACCGCCGCTTTGGGGAGAGCATGCGTCTCAACGACAAAGTCAAGATAATGATCAATGTTCTGAACAGATTTGTCGTCATTTCCGTTTCCATCTTTGTAACTGGTTACACTATTTGAGCGCTTTGACTTTGATCGACAGAAGAACTGGGAAAGTGATCCTGGTGGACACGCTGTAAACTTAGAAAAGGCTTGCAAGCACAATCTTCGAAGAGGTTCCTTCTGCGGTACACCGCAAAGCTCAAGGATTAAATCGGCAAGGCGAGTATGTGTTAGCCTCAGAAACCAAAATGGGATTGGAGCATTGAAAGGAAGACCAGTTCCTTTCGGATGCACTGAAAGTAATTAAAATGCGTATTTATATTAGCGACGATGTAGTGAGAGTGGATAAAAACAGTCCGTGAAAACTTACCTTGTGGTACCGCCAGGGTGGCCATTACTTGCTGCAAAACCATCAAAACTTCTGATTCCAACTGCCCCCCTTCCACGGAAGGGTCCTCGTAGACAATATCAAAGGATGCCTCTAAACTTTCTCTCGGATGTCCACCTGGAGTATTGAAAAGTGAGTATATGAATTAAAAGACACGTTATAAAGAAGACAGGCGAAGACTGATTTTTTGTGAAGAACGCACCGACTAATGATTTGTGGTACACAGGGCCAATATCATATCGTTTTACGTGCGATGCTGCAATACCACCTCGTCCCACAGATCGTGCAAAACTTGCTGTAAGGTCTTCGGGTAAGAGCACCACAGTTCCTCTTGTGCTTAGCATTTCTGCAGGTCCCCTGAGAGCCCCCCGGGAACTTGAGTACGAGGCAGGGCGGGGTCGCAACTGTTTTCAAAATAAGACGAAACCGATGATGAGAAAAAAGTGCAAGATGATCACAAACAGGCTACCGATGGCACTTACCAAAGGACTGCGAAGATGAACTGCACCATGTGTCTCAAAGACGAAACAAAGTTTAGCACAAATCGAGTCTACCACTCGTGGGTCCGCACCATGAATTCCATTTTCCTGACCTGTGATTGCCGCAGACATCGCTGCGTTCATAGCTAGAATTCCAGCGGCTCTCTGCGAAGACCTTTTGAGTATACCCCTTCCTATTTTGCCAACATGCTTAGCGCGAAAGAGACTTGTAGATGCTGACATCATCGACGATGCACTCATTGCCAAGAAACTAATAGAGTCTGAGTCTGAACTCTTTGCCGAACGAATCCCGGATATGCCACGCATCAATCTTTCTGTAGGGCTCAGGATGCGTTTCTTACCAAGTCGAGAGTCACTAGTGCTGTTAGCAATGTTATGAGCTTTTGCAGCAACGTCTGTGTCAAATGTTACTTCCATTAAATAAGGGGTCGACCGCTGAAACATGGCCTGGAGTATTTGCATGTAGCTTTCAGATTGTGGGTTTGTCAATGCGTGCAAAGCTTCCTTAAGGTAGGCCTTTTCTAGCTCTATCTTTCCAGGGAGCAGCTCACTTGTTAAGAGCTGCTTAGCGGACGGACGCTTCGTAGGTGATTGCTCAAGGCACCACAAAATTATTTGTTGCGCCTTGTCAGAAACTTCTTGCCTAAAGGCGTCCGGAAATCTATGACTTTCGCGCTGCAACAATTTGGATCCTTCCTCAAGTGATGCTTGTTGCGTGCTACTTTCTTCCCTTACTTCGGACATATCCTCTCCATCGGAAATGCTCGATTTTATAGCCTTCTCTCCTTCTCCTGGATCCCCCCTGAGTTTAGTGAGAATCTCAGCTCGTTCCATGTAAGTCGGGAAAGGAGGATGAAATAGCTCAAAAAGGATTACACCAAGACTGAAAATGTCCGCCTTTACATCGTAAGAGCTATCACTTTTTTCTTGTTCTGGAGCTCGGTAAAATGTTGTACCAACACCTCCAGTCATTGATTCTCCCGCAATTGATGTCAGAGATCTAGATCTGTGCAGTGACGAGCCAAGCAAACCGCTAATATCTTCAATCGCTTCATAGATAGACTTTACATTGGTCGGAGTTCCAGGCTTATCTGGTGTGTCAACAGGTTCTTTCACTCGATGAGTCGTCGCCAAGCCAAAATCACCAAGTCGGACATTCCCTTCATTATCTAAGAAAATATTGCTTGGTTTCAAATCTCGATGAATGATTTTGCGACTATGAATGTAATCCAATGCCTCTACAATCTAAACAAAATTACGGAAAGAGCACAATACCTGAGTTGGTCGTCTCCATATAGCACGCCGACTCTTCCTCTGTAGCAAAATACTACTTACCTGACGAACTAATTTCCAAATTTCTGTTTCCTCCATTTCCCCTTTAGACGAATCAATTAAACTCCGTAAAGTACTCGAACAATATTCCATCTGAATATATAGAATGCGCTGGTTATCGGAGGCATTCACCTTAACTGATGATTCGTCCCAGAGATCTGAACCTTCTTGCGATACCTCTGATGGCTCGTCTTTTATAACCTTTCCATGATCTAGTGGCGCCTGATGATACATTCCTGTAAGAAGCGGGCTTTTGATATTGAATTCATCTTCTAGAAGATCTTCCATTGATTCTGAATGTAACGACTTTTTCTCATGCCCATCCAAAGGGTCACCTAAATCTATTGAACTGTCCTTGCGATTCGTGTCACTATCATCCAAAGCGCTTTCGTCAGATGATGAATCTTCGTCTTCCGATGCATCTGATGAATATTCAGAATTTGAGTCTGACCACCAATCATCGCTCGAATCGCCTTCCTTAGTTTCTCGACTCTTTTTGTCCACAGTAGAATCTCCAACTGAGAATACGTTGGCAACTGCTAGTTCCTTCAAGTTGTTCGTATCATCTTTCACTTCTATTTCATCACTTCCTTCGACCCACTTAGAAACAAACGATGTAAAAAACATGCAACGATACGAATAGAGCATCAAATGATTAGGTTCTATGGGCAAGGTAAGGCATCCCGTCGGACACAGTTTCCTTCACGACTTACGGCTTGGTAATACCTAACAATGTTTTGGTGTGTCATTCGTGAAATTGTGGTCACCTCTCGCCGAAGCTTTTGATTTTGAATAGCAGCTACCTTCGCTAGCTTTCCCTCACCCGCCTCAGATTCCAGTATAATTTTTTTAATTGCGTATAATCTCCGATCTAGTCGGTTCCGAACTTTAACGACTTCACCACCACCTCCACGTCCTAGCAAACCGAGTTCAACAAAATCTGCTTTGTAGCGAGAACCAGCAATACCGGCTTGATTATTCTCATATTCGGAATCACCATCACCATCATCACCATCGTCATCACTTTCAAACAAGATGTCTACTTCATCGTCATCGAGCTCTCCGCTTTCCATCGCCAGCAGGCCTTTGGTAGGATCCCCCATCTGCATGCGCATTCGCTCCGCTTCTGCAAGTGCTTCCATCTGCCTCGCAAGTTCTTTCCCAATAGCTGCTCCATCTGAATCTTTCATTAGTATTCTTTGAGCTGAACTCAAATCGAAATCGCCTCCTTCAATCAGGGTACTCCCTCTGGAACCGCCCTCGTGGAACATTTTCTTCATTTCGTCATCCTCTTGTTTCCTGAGTCGTTTAGCTTCCTCTTTCTCCTGAGCCTCTCGAGCTTTCATTTGTTCCCAAGCAGACATACTTGCCACAACCGGATCTTTATTGTATTCCAAAAGAAAATCCTCGACAACCTGTACTAGCTCACAAACCATTACAGATCCACTTTGAGCACATTCCTTGGCCCGACCCGACAAGCGTTCCATGAGTTCCTCTTGCTCCTTTGGTAGCAAACCTTTGATATTTATCAAATCAATGGTTGGTACCACATAAGGGTACTTCTTTCCAAGCTGCACGGATAGAGTGCATTCACTCCCAACATGTTCCTTCTCTGTATCTGGAGGACGAACGTGCACATTCAATCGTGCGTGACCCCATGTGCCCTCTTGACGGACAAAATCCTCTCCGTACACAGCCGCCAATACAGTTTCTTCATCATTCCGACACAGGGAAAGATCTTCAAAGTTAGGTATGCTACTCTCTATTTTTTCGTTGGTTCCGATGTTTTTGTTAGTGATATTGTCATCGTCATTGTCGCTGCTACTCTCACCATCATTGAGGGCATCATATCTTCCAGATGGCATTCCTAACTACTGCACTGACTGTAGAAGCAAATTCAATTTCAAATTTGGTTCAAATTTGAAATTTTATGTGTCTAGTATCGTGTAGAGCAATCTTATGCAAGCCTTTTAGGGCCAGGCTAACATTGGCAACTGCTTTTCTTTGATGGAAGCTTGTAACTAGTGTGTACTTTGCTCTAGCGTTTCATGTGACAGCGCAATCAAAGATACAGTATATATTTCTGCTCTAGTAGAGAGTCTAGTTCGTGCATCCACGGTGCATTTTTTGGATTTCGAGATTCTTTTTCATGGCGAGGCGTCGGTGACAACTTTCGAACTCATTATTTGTTCCGACACGCCGACTTTCTCAACTTCTTAAAATTAAGGTTTTGTCTAAAGAATTCGATTCTTTCGACTCAAACATGAGAAATACGAGCTTTTACGCGAGGTCTGACATAAGCACCAACAGGCCTTTCTTGGTTTTTTTCACTGAACATCTTTCAATCGTCTTTTTCTCACACTTGCTTTCGTTTGCGCGTTTTGCACCAAGAGGTTGCATCATATCTTGCAACTTGTGTAAATCCGAAAGAAGCTCAACAAAAGCATCTGGAACAAACAGAGCTTACCCCGTTCTACATCAGTGCGAAGGCCATGACGAGTCATCGATACTCCAAAAATGGTTATGCTTTTGGAACAAACTGCCTGTTTGCCATGGCTCTTCTATCTTGCGCTCATTCTGCACAATCATTCATGATGCCTGCAGTCAACGTTCCTATCAACCGAGAAAATGCCCATCACATCAGCGGGAAAACACAAAGGGTAGGGACATTTGCCTTGGGCATGGCGACAGAAGATGAGGCCAGAAAACTTCGTGAAGAAGCCCAAAAGCTACGTGAGGAAATTACTAGTTTCCAAAAGGAAAAGGATGACGCGATAAAAGAAGAACAAGAGACAGAACGACAAATTCTGCTGGAGAAACAAGAAGTACGAATGCGCTACTCCGCCGAGGTACCAATCCTAAAGTCTGATGGTAATACTGTACTTGAACGATGTGACTTTCCCCCACGATTTCCACGAGATACGTCAACCATCGAAACTTTCAATGCCAACTTGCCTTTGGGTATAATTTTAGGTGAAGACGATGAGATTCCGGGAGCTATACGAGTAGATGAGGTCGTTGAAGATGGCAATGGCTACATGGCTGGAGTACGAGAGGGAGACTTACTAAGAGCTTGTACAGCTACTCAAGTTACTATGGAGACTCCGACATGGCAACTCATGGCAGGAGGGATTGGACAGCCGAAAACGAAACGATTTATGTACTCAGTTGATGGAAGGCCGTTCGAAGAAGTCATGGATGCAGTAGCTAGCAACAGGATGGACCCAGATGAGAGACCGATTGTGTTGGTTATAGAAAGATGCGATATATAAGTAGAAGACCAAATTTGGCTTTTCTCACGATAAAGCACTTAATAAATTTCAGGAGTCCACATTTTAGTAATATTCTTAACATACAGTTTCACCTAGGCACCAACTCATAGTCAAAGAATGTTGAACCATTGGCACAGCCATAATAGTTGAGTACAAACTTAACTCGAGATTTTTAATTTTCTATGAAATCATCTATTTTTGCATGTAATGAACACCAACAAAATGTAAGTAATAATCTACAAGCTGATTGATTGCACAGTGAAAAGAGAGGGAAGAATCCTTTTTTACTATATGAAAAGAACCAAAAGCGCAAACATGCCACTGTAAAGTAGATTATATCTTAGAAGAGGTCTATGTAGACTAACTACTTCCTTCTTGAGCGAAACTTTGGAAGGCCAAGACCTCTGCACACACCATTGCACTTGTGGCTCCTTTGAAAGCCACGGAAGGCATTTTTTCCTATATCAGTCTTCCCGTATCTTTCGTCCGTCGTTTTGTTTGTACAGATGGCAGGATCCGTCAATTGAAAGCCCGGGTAACGGCTTTCCTTGTTGAGAATACCCTGAAGATCACAAACAAGCAGTTTGTGGTCCGAAGAAACGTAAACCCAATGTGTAAAAGCTTGCAAAAAATCAGTAAAATAAACCTCTCCAATCTTAAGGTCTATCGAAAGTCTTTCTTTCTCCTTGAATCCAAAGTAGGTGTTGCTGTTATATTTGGTAAACTTTCCATCCAAAAGGTCTTCAACCAATACTCCACAGAGTTGTCCATCATCAGCACGATACTCATATACAAAACATTTCACGAAGCGAATTGTGGGCGTTCTACTGTACTGATCAACAGGATGAAGACTAGGAGTCCTTTTGACGACGTTATTAAATTCCTGTGCAAGTTTATTTGCCTTCCTCTGTACGCGACAGAAATCTTGATGGAACTGTATTTTGCGCTCTTTAGCGTCGATATTGATAGTTTCTTTGGCTACATATTGCTCGCCTAACTGTTTGCCCTCTGAGTCGATTTCATGAAACATGTAGGCAAGTTGTTCAGCGCCATGACCAAATGGTTGTTCTTCCATTTGAAAACCAACAGCTCCACTATTTTTAAAATCGACAACAGTCCATGGATATTGCCTCTTCATGTACTTTCCATGATCGAATCTGTAACGTTCAACACCACGAGAATACTGACGAAATTTTCCTTTGAATCGCGGAGAGCTTCTATTGATCAGTTGAAAGTTCTTCTTCACCATTTTTTTCCCGGGTTTATTATTGTTTCCTTCAAACATTTCTTTTCTTGTTGCTGTCATCGATGTCGCCATAGCGCTCAACGTAGTACTTAGCAGGGCCGCAGAGAGCTCGGCATGGTTAAAGGATCCTTCGCAGCCACAATTTTCTGCAAGTTTGACCATGTCTTTTAATGTTTTGAAGTTGTTGCTATTCTCACCCAGCCCGATAGCGCAAAACGTTAGTTTGTTCCCAAGCATTGTGCCAAGATTAACCATTACTTCATGCCGTTTGAGTTCCTCGTCAATAGTTCTGTCACTTGGTTTACCGTCTGATAAAAAAATAATCATATACGAAGGAAGATCATCAGGTTCATCATATGCAGATTTCTCCTCTGAAATGATGTCAAGTGCTAGCCTGAGGGAATTGTTGTAGTTGCCATGACTACGAGGAGTCGCAGACTTTTGACGATCAAGAACCTTATTGAATAACACCCAATCGAGCGGTTCTCGATCAAATATTTTTTTCCCAAAGTCATTCATTTCAATTATGGTGATGGCATCTAAAACGTTGTCGTCTCCCTGCGTAACGAGTCGTTCAGAAATATAGTCAAGATCTAAAACACCATATGCTGCCCGAGAGCGTGTTCGAAATCCATTGACATCTGAAGTTCTCATTGATCCACTTTGATCTACGACAATGATAGTGTGCGTGACACACAGTTGTGGGTTTTCTTTCAGGGCCTGAAGATCTTCAAGGTGCTGAACTTCCATCTCGGGGGTGACAGGAGCAGGCTGAATATCAATTGCTTCCTTGTAAGAGGTTACTTCGACTGTACTTGTATGGTCCGTGATGTATACAATATTCCCGTATACGTATTTCCACCGAGGCAAACGAGTACGAGGACATGGATGACCTGGCATCTTTAAACCGTTTTTGACTACTGATTGTAGATCAAGTTTGGTGATATCACGGAGTTCTCGTCTTGTTTTCCCGTGAAGCGAGGATAATACTGTAAACTCCTCGGAGAGGACCGTAGTCTTGATTGAACCTTCATCTTCATCTGCCTTTGCTTCTTCTCCATGACCTTCTGTCTCTTGAACATCAAAAATAAATGTTTCAAATTCTTGTTCTGCAAATGTAACTCGTTTCTGCTTTTTCTCTTTTTCGTTCACATATTTCAGCTTTTTCCTTGGAGGCAACACATATTTTCTCTCTTCATTGTAAGTAGACATTGTTCACACAGTAGAGATCAAAGAACGAGCGAGGTGAGACAAAGCAGTATCTTCAAAGTATGGGACTGTTTGCTTTTCCTTTTTGTAGGCCAGTTCGATCTTCCAGCAAAAATTTGACATTGTCTGATATTATGATAGCCGGAGTACCGTAGTCGTTCCAGGTCCATTGGAGACTGAGGTTGAACGTACAGTATCTGGTATTTTGAAATTTTTAGGAAAACAAAACGATTTTGTGATTGGCCACATTCCTACTGTAATTCTTGAATTCACGATTGTACCTGTACCGCGTGTGATTTTTAAGATATATATATAATACGACTCTCTACTAGAGAGTAGAGAGGACCTCTAGCTCTAGTGAAGGTAGATGTCTACTCATACACGGGTACGAGCTCGTACATTCGTCCTGTTCCCCTTTCATTACCAGGTATTTGCTTTTCAAACTCTTCTACTAGGACCCATATGTACGAGTGCACTTATAATACACCTGGTACTTAGTAGACGCTCACGTACCGGTAACTCGTACTAGTACCTTTACATAGTACCTCGGGTACAACAGGTACCTGCGTAGTCCTACCGTGCACAGTTGACACTCCAAGAAAAGTCCCAACTACGATGTACCAGGTACCGGTACATCTTGAGTCCTACCTGTACCTTTTGAAATCTACTTGATTCGACTAAAGTACTCAAGGTACTGTCTGTAACACAGTTAATTAAGATACATGCACAGGTACCGGTAGTCTACATTGTTACCGAGTTACCAGGTACAGGAACTGGGACTGTACTAGGTACTTACCAGGTACGGTACTAACCAGTCTACCTACAGTACCTTACACGGAGTTACGTACATCTACGTAGATTTTAATTCCCCCCTTCAGCCGGCCTACCTGGTACCCTAGTCCAAGTGGCTCGTGTGATGTACAATATGTACCAGGTAGAGTGTGCTTTGTTTTTGGAGCACGCCCCGGGGAAATATCCCAAACCGTCGATTTGCATGGCGCTGCCTTATCATACCGAGAACTTTGTAGTCCCGAGCAAATCTCCTTTCTAGAGCCTACCGGTACAGGTAATCTTTTGCCGTATCCTACCATTCCTATCTCCATTCCTCCCTGAGTTAGTTTACGACTGCGAAGCTTCAAGTCTCTTGTCGAAGACGACCGCAACTACCCGAGCCGTTTGTAAGCTTCTGCCTCTTCCCGCAGCCTCTTTTATCGTAAGATGGTGAGACGAAATACGAAAACCAAGAAAAAAGTGAATGAGCCCTTGCGAACTCTCGTGCAAAAGAGACTCATAACTGATGTGTTTGAAAACACGAAACGTAAGTCCCGTCATGGTTTATGAAGTGAGCAAGGAGTTTGCTTATTCTTGCTGTATTGCTTGTTTTAGAGATGGAAATTTGGTACTTACGATCTTTTTTCGGCTGTTAACAGAGAAAACGGAAAAATGGTGTATCCTTGTACTGGATAAAATGGCAACTCGTGTAATTTCGAGTGCCCTCGGAATGTACGATCTAATGGAAGAGCGAGTTGCAATCGTGGAAGATCTTACGAAAAAACGCGCTCCTTATAAAGATAAGGATGTGATCTACTTACTTTCTCAAACTTCAGACAGTGTTGATCGTTTGGTGGGAGACTGGAGTGGAGATTCTACTCTTTATGGAAGCAATGTATTTGTCTATTTCTTGGGTAGACTCCCGGATAAACAACTCAACAAAATCAAACAGTGCAAGCCACTTCTTAAGAGGATCAAAGCATTCACTGAGGTCAATGTCGACTTTCTTGCAAAGGAGAAAAGGGCTTTCACCTTTGATATGCGATCGGCCTTTTCGCGTCTTTATCTGCGCGATGGTCCCACTGTTGCAGAGCTCAACATTGCTGAGAAATTGGTAACCGTCTGTGCCACTCTCAATGAATACCCCCATATTCGGTGGAAGGCATCTTCTGCCCTTGGACAGAGTTTAGCTAATCTATTTCATGTTAAAATGAACGATTTTATCGGCGCTAATGAAAATTGGTGGTATCACGGTGACGGAAATAACTTGAATACTGCTCGTTCCACTCTTCTCGTTCTGGATCGTGCCGATGATTGTATATCACCACTCATGCACGAATTCACGTATCAAGCCATGGTGAACGATTTGCTCCCAATGGAGGATGATAAACTTACATACCAAGCTGAAACAGGCGATGCTAGTGGTGCAACTCAAGATAAGGATGTTCTCCTCAATGACAATGATGAACTTTGGGTCGAACTTCGAGGAAAGCACATTGCTGATGTTGTCGGTATTTTAAGCAACCGTATTCGTGACATTGCGAGCTCAGGTGCAGGAGCAAATCTTTCCAAGCAGGGCAAAGGTGGTGTTATGTCAATGAAACAAATGGCAGATACGGTAAAGAAACTCCCAGAGTACAAAGAAGTTATGTCTAAACTTTCTCAACATATGAGTATTGCTCACCAGTGTCTCGACATTTTTACAAAGGAGTCATTGATGGATTTGGCTGAACTAGAGCAAACGCTCGCAACGGGTCAAACAGATGAAGGAACGAAACCCAGAACTAAAGATTTGGTGAATGAGGTCTGCGAATACGTACAGCAAATTACTGATGCATCAAAAAAGGTTCGTCTCCTTGCAATCTTAATCATTGGACAGAATGGATTACAGCCACAAGACAAGGATAAAGTTATGGCTGCAGCTCAGTTAAGCCGCCGCGAAGAAAAAATGATAGAGAATCTTGCCGTTATGGGTATTCCTCTCGTGTCTTCTGGCGAGGAGAAAAAGAGTGGTTTGTTTGGGTAAGACCGAAATCATCATGATTTATTTTTGTTTGTCGAGTAAGACATCCAGACTCACCGATTGTTTTCTTTATTTTAACTGCTCTGATTTCTTGCTCTAAAGTATGGGAGGTCTCTTATCGGCAGCATCAGCAACCCCTGACGATGACAGTGAATACCAGGGAAGTCGTTATGATCCTCCACTACAAAGCATCCTTGAGGACCTCTGTAATAATCGACTTAGTATTGAGGACTTTCCTAGTGCCGTTCCGTTGCCTGACGTGGGAAGCAGTACTGGCTCAGGGGTGACAAGTGCACGTTCGAAAAATAAGTCAACTGAAAGTGCACGTTCAAGGGGAGGAGCCACGTCTCGTTGGAAGCGAACCGAGGAAAAGAAAAAAGCCAAAGAGGAAGTGTATTCTGGTGGAAGGCAAATCATTTTCATGGCTGGAGGTATGTGTTTTTCTGAACTTCGTGTCATCGAAGCAACAGGTCAGAAGGAGGGTAGAGAGATTCTCGCCGGGACAACACATTTTGTAAAGCCAACTCAATTCCTGAAAGATTTGGGAAGGTTGAAGAAGTAAATCACGGTCCTTAGTTCATTATCTCAGATCATGTAGGTTTTACACCGAATGCTTTATTATTTGTGATAAAATATTTTTTTTACATCAATAAATTAGATATTTACCAGATCTACTTAGCCAATTTTAAAGACTATCATCTAGTTTGAAGTCTCAAGTCCATGCATCTCTCAGTAGTAGTTCCTATTTCCATACTATACTCTATTTTTCGAACGTGGCTATTTAGATAAGTCTGTTCAGTTGACGTTTACATGTTTTTGCTACACGCTCGTTTGCTCTTATCAGCCTATTCATGAAAAGCTGTAGTGGAGGTGGAACTATGATGGACTTTTCGTTCTCATGAAGTGACACTGATGACTTGTGTTTCGCAGACTCTTGGGTATAGTACGTCATTAACGAATCTTTGTCCCAACCTAGAAGCTGCCCAACATTCATGGCATCCTTCCCCTCTACCAAATTACTACTATAGTTCCAGCACGCAGCCAAGTGTTCCGGAAAATCTAGCAGCTGGCCATGAATAACATCAAGCATGGTTGAGAGTATTTGAATTTGACGGAGCTTTGCACTTTCGGTCATATTTGGCTTTCTTCCTATGGTTGTAGATCTCACTGTCTCATACGGGTTGCGGTACATTAGAATATGCTGACATTGAACCTTTGCTTTTTTGCATGCATCGTAAAGAGAACCTAAATCAGGATATTGGAGAGGTCTGCAATCGCCCAAGAAATTTGGAAAGCTCATCATACCAAACAGTTGATTTTCAATACTGTTAACAGCGACAGCAGTTGCTGTACCTGGGGAAGATTGAAACCTACTGCCTTGACTATTTCTCAACAAAATATTTTCTTGAATGCTCTTCAAACTTTCCACTACTTGGTGAAATGATTGTTCTGTCGCATTTGTTACGTTCAGCAGTTCATCATCCGCACATGGTGCTGACCAAATTCCGGTTTCTTTGTCATGATCATTGTACAAGTTCATCATTAGTTTTGTTGTTTCAACATTTGTAAGACCATAACGTTGAATTGTCCTGTAGGACGGAGACGAAAGATACAGCGACTGAAAGAAATGATGTCCTGTTCCTTCAAGTCCCAAGACGATGACAAATTTGACCACAGGAGATTCCGCGTGTTTCCTAGTAGATATTTTCAGATCGACATCTTTCCCATATAATCCAGCTCTTTCACCCGGAAGACAGTTCGTATTTGCAAAGTTTGCCTTGTACTGGAGCCACATCACTGACGTCCATACAAACCCAAAGACGACTGCGATTGTTTTGATAACCGAAGAACTACTTCGACTGCGTCGTGAATTCATCTCTTGACCTATCAATCTCCAATGGGATCTTTCAGATATCTAGTAACGTCAAAAGAGAAATTACAACTATCTATAGTTAGTGCATATTTGTGATTGTGCTGCGACTAGTCATGCATCAGTGGCATGGTAATGTAGACTAGTCTCTAGAGTGAGATTTCAGATTTTGGTCTTGTGTCGGAATCGAATCTCTATTTTTTTATTTCGAGATTGCTGGGTAATCATAGGCTACGAGGGATAAAGATAATTCATTTTTAAAAGTCGACAACATGTTATTATACTTTTTAATTGCACCGAGATCACCTTGTCGTAGTTATTTTTCTGGCCAAATGCACGAGACTTTCCACACTACTAGTTCTGGGAAACAAATCGAGAAGTAAACATTCTACCACTATGAAGTGATCAGCAAGCCGCTCTAAATCACGCTTCAGAGCATCTCGTCCACATGAGATATATAATACATGTTCAAATGGCCCATCAATAACCATTTCGCATACTTTCTCATCCAAGCCTGCACGGGGTGGATCCACTAGGATAATATTGAAATCGTAGTTATACCATGCAGATTTTCGTGCAAAAATTGAAGGAGATTGTTGCCTCCGTTGCCGTGCATAAAGAGATTTCTTTGCCCACTCACCGGCATCTCCTTGGAACACAAAGACTGGTGTTGGATTCCCACTGGTGCAGTCGCGCTTAGAATCTTGTATCTGTTTCCATTCAGTATACGAGCGATAACAACCATTCGATCGACAATTTGCTTCACAGGCCTCTACCAGACGCGGATCTATCTCTACAGCTGCCACTACATCCAGCAAAGCTGACCTTGACAGTGCAACTGTATGGGCTCCACATCCACAATACAATTCTAGCAGTCGCGCAGGTTTGTCAAGTATTTGTACAATATCTGATATTCGTGAAAGCATCCACTGTAGAGCTTGGAGCATAACATTTGCATTCGGATGAAAAAATGCGCCCTCTGGCTTGGAGTAACGGACCGGCAAACTATCAAACTCTATTAGCTCATTTTGATAGTTATTTTCAAGCGCCACATTGATTATTGCACCATCTTCCTTTCGACGTGTAAGCCAAACCAAATCTCTGATATACCCTCCTATTTTAGCTCTGTTGTTCCCCTTTACTGACGTAAAAAACTTTTTCGATCGACCTGTCAATTGTGTACACTGACAACGAAGGCACACTTCAAGTGCATTCAGGCTCCATTCCATTTCGACGTCTTCAAGAGGCTTGTCATAGTGAAGGGTAACAAATATGTCAGATGATGTACCTTCATTCCAAGAGGATCCAAATAAGACGCTAGTCACATTATTGCACAGAGTAGGGTAGTCGCCACTATTTAAACACTCCAACAATGCTCTCATGGTAACTTGGATACGCTTCGTTGCAACAGGGAAAAAATCAGTATTCAGCAAAATTGGCTCCCCTTTATGTCGCATAGCATACGAAAATTCTCCATCTTCAGTGTTTTTTACCAACTGAAAGGTACATGTACACCTGTAACCCAATGTCTCTTTCTGATCTTCACAGGGACGCATGGAAACAATCGAGGTCGGCAAATCCAAGTCTCTTTTTGCATCTTCTAGCTTTTCTTTAGAGTGATCAACACCATTTTCCTGTGGTTGACATTCGTATCCTGGTAAAATTGAATTCGCACTATTGAAATCTGATTCAGACCAGGTGTGTGTAGACATGCTCAAGAGCTATATGTTGACTTGTTCTGCGAATACGGCTTTGGTGCCTGCGTCGTTTTAGTCATGTTTGTCCTCTAATATTATTATTTTCTTTCTTGTTGTGTTTCTCCTCCTTGGGTGGATCTGTTCCGGTGATGTTCTGTGGTTGGCGCGCGTTTCTACGCGTAAAAACAATGAGTCTGTCGAAATTTGAAATCTGTCCGTCTACAGGCCCACCTTACATCAGTCCAGTAAGTTCGTAACCAGAGACTACCGGTAGGACTAGGCGACTCAACAATGTATCCTTGACAACAATAAAGTTTAAACTTCATGTTGACAAATGCATTCAATATATTATCCAAATGATGCATGCTGCTCCTCACAATCAAGAATATTAATAGCACTAGAGTTGGAAGATGTTGTCCTATACTCTCGCTGTTGAGTTGTGCGCTTTATCAGTAAAGTATTTTGTTTCATGAAAGTCACTCTGCTACAATCAATTTATTCAAAGTAGAGCCGGAAAAAAAGGAAAATAGTGCAACATCACCTCGTCAGGCTAGTAACGAATAGGAGCACTTCCAAAGTGTCGATTTTTCCTCCGAAACTTTATCTGTAGAGAGCATTATTCCAGTTTGAATAATTTCCTGTAATACACCCACATTAAAAATTGACGCCTCCCAATTGCGGAAGGAGAATCCTAATAGAAACGCTATTGATTACCTACGATACTCCTGTGCATACTAGTTGTAGTACAATAAGCGAAAGGTACCAAAAGAAATTGCAATTTGCACAATAGTTTTAAAGGAATATGTCATGCATAACAGTTGGAGAGTATGCTTTTTAAAAAATGAGATTATCACCAATTCAAATAAAACTTTTGAACAACCTCTCACCGAATATATGAAAAAAACGTTCATAGAAAAGATGCAAAACCATGAAACCGGAAAAATAGGTCCAATAACTTTGTAAGCAGGACGACAGTTGCATTACATGTTACAACCTATCTATTGTCCCCATGCGCTCAGATCATTTGGTTTGGTTAAAAAATAATTAAAACAAATTGGTGTTTTACTCATCATCGTCGTCATCTTCATCATCACCCTCTTCTTCACCTTCTTCATCTTCTTCTTCGTCCTCATCTTCATCATCGTCGTCGTCCTCAACAACGAACTTGGTCCAATCAACTGTTTCGTATGTCTTTCCGTGGTTGACCGTGTTCCAGATCATGTCACCTGCAGTACCTGTAATACCTTCAGCAACAAGAATTCCAATAATAAGCCAAGATGCGTAGGCACCAGTACTCTTTCCGAAGCTATTGAAAAAATAAATTCCAAACAAAGATCAACAGAAAAGGTGAGTGGTTTTGTTATCTCCATATGAAACAGTACTAGCAGCTACAACAATAACAAAAGATTCTTTTGTTCCTTTGTTTTACACAATAGAGCACATGCGGCCCATCCGAGCCATACAGTTTTGAAATACAACGAACCACAGGATTGTTGTTGTTCAGTGCCATAATTCATCTAGCCCTTTTCCATCATTACATTAATTTTGTAGCCCGTACAAGCAGTACGAGAGGTACGTCAGTCGCACCCAAGCAACAACATGAAACTTACATATTGTACCAAGTGCTTGCAAGACCAGCAGGAACCATAGTCCCTTGCTTTGTGCTCTGATGCCGAACACCAGTCATGGCCGTTCGCCGGAGGCCATTGCGTACAACTGCGCTGAACATCTTGATGAGACCGTCTCAATGCCAATGTTATCCACGATGCACCGAGAAGGGGTCCGTCGTTGCCTCGAGCGCTCGAGTTTCTACACCGACCGTCGCCAAGGCAAGCAACGCCAATAACGCCTCTAAACTATATCAGAATCCTACGGGAATTTTACGTAAATAATCGATAATCTACTTTCTCTACGTTGAGAACTCGTATCCGTTGCAGTATCTTCACCCCTCGAAAGACGATAAAACTGTTTATACCTAAATACGATAAGAAGTGATTCCAAAGAAATACTTCGGATAGGAATAATGATAATTCAAGAGGCTTATGATATCCGACGAGTAGTCTAGTCTCTACGGTAGAGAGGTCCGTATTGCGAAATTTGACTGTGAGTTGACAACAACTCTATTATTATTTGTAGAGAGGTATGACTTGTGGAAAGCAAAGCATTCAACATCTAAAACAATCAATGCCTAATAATTTTTTTAAAAGAATGATTTTTGAAAAGCCTAATCCGAGTCTTCGACAATTCTACCTTCGTCATCAAAAGTCATGTGCTTAAGGGGTGCAAAGGTTCGTCGATGAATGGGTGAGGCACCATGTGATCTTACCAAAGCCATATGAGCTGCTGTCGGATACCCTTTGTGTCGAGCTAATTCATATTGAGGATACATTGCGTCATATTCATGCATAAGTCTATCACGAGTGACCTTGGCAAGTATCGACGCTGCCGCAATAGCATACTCTCTCGAATCACCCTTCACCATTGGTTCACACTCACATGGCATTTCTTTGGGTACCCTATTGCCATCTACTAATGCATACCAGCCCGAATTTACATCATTCTGGTTTGTAGTATTAGTAGTAGTATGTACTGTCGACCGGACGATTGATTCTCCCTTCTCATCTGTTTTGCCACAAACCACATAACACCCATTTCGTGAAGCCGATGCACCTTGGCTTTCTTCAATGTTTTTGTCTGCACTTTCCTTGGAAGCTTTTATGACTTGTGTAGCAGCCATACGCATGCCTTCTAATGTGGCTTGAAGAATATTAATTTCATCGATTCGTGCAGCATCTACAATAGCTACTGCCCATAAAACTTTAGGCGATGCAATTATTTGTTCATACAATTCTTCTCGTACTTCCTCCTTGGTAAGTTTCTTACTATCAACCACCCCGGGAATGTCTGTCGGGACAATAGCTGCTGCTGCTACCACTGGCCCAGCAAGCGGACCACGTCCCGCTTCGTCAATGCCCATTACGAATCGTGGACCGTTTTCTTCAGATTGTAATTCTATCTCACGAAACCGGGGTAAACACTGTTTATTTTCAGAATCGCTAGTATCGTCATTCTTCTTCTTCACTGCTTTCTTTATTGTTTTTGTTGTCAAAGCTTTTTCAGTCTTTTTGGCAGTCGTCTTTGTTTTGGTAGATGCCTTTCCCGTTGTCTTGGGTTTTCGAGCACTTTTACTTGACTTGGCCGAAGCAGCTCTGGGTGTCGCTTTTGCTGGAACTCTTTCATTTTCCGCGCCCGATGATGAGGATACACCTCGCAATTGAGCCAACCGTGAACTACGACGGGGTGGGGGTGCGATAGTCATAACGGAGAATATCGAATGTCGGTGTGCGTTGTTCTGATTACGAGGAACTCGAGGAAAACAAGATCGTGTGTGCACTATTTGCGGCAATGCTGGTACCTTAAATGCAGACACTAGGAAAAAAGATCCGACTGCTAGAGGTGGTATAAGAGATCTGAAGAACAAAAGGCCCCTCGAACCCAGCAATGATGCCGAGTTTGAAATTCTTGGGTTTACAAAAATAATCTTGACTTATAGACGCGCTGAAAGAGCTACGTCTTGCCTTTTCTTTTGAAAAAGATTTAGTTTTGTCTTTGAAGTCAATACTTGACCAATCGAATATGCATTGACTTGTATTTTCTTAGTTAGCAACTGTAATGGAGTTTTCAAAGTGACCAGATATGAAGACGACATCAGACAGTAGTCCTCTGGTGATGGTCGGATGAAGGTTTTGAGTTTTGATGACCTCGGTCGCGGCATGGTTTAGTTCCTTGGTTTGATCAATGACAGACCTAAAAGATATTCCTAATTTTTTCAGAAATGAGATCTTCGGCACCAACCTGGCTTTTGAGCTCTGGCGGCCATCCACCTGCTGGCCAGACAAGTGAGATGGTTGAAGCAAGGGTTGAAGGGTATACACAAACAAGCAGCTCCCTCCGATAGGAAGGGAGTGTTTTCTACTGTGATTGTACGATTTTTTTATTTCGGCTGAGTCAAAGGATCCGGCCGGGACGTTTGTTCTCTCTGGTCGAAACATATTTTCAATATGGAGGGAGACGTGCAATCGACAATATTTACAATACTCGTCACTCTCTGTAAGAACGAATTGAAACTCCTTTTCTTGCATTTTCGCAATCTTATTTGCTGCAAATGCACAAGGATCAGATCCGGGGAGTGAGATATTTGAGATTCCTTCAAATTAGAAAATAAATAATCTTTTATACCAAGAGAGAACAAGATGTGGAATGTTGAAATCTTCCCAGTCAAAAACGGAAGGAGAACCTATCATGAATACCAGGATATCTTGCCTCGTTTGGACTATTCTAATTGGAAGATCTTTTCTTTTTTACTCTTACGTGAAATACAGTACATAAAATACAGTACCTGTAAGAACGGAAGAACGTAGATCTGGTCCACTCGAACCACAATCTGAAAATTCTGGCTTTTCTGCAGCGGTGTCCAAGTGCCAAAATTGCATCAGTACAAGAGAAACGAGTTCCGGTGTTCTTGCATCGGCTATACCACCCGCGGAACGCATAGAAAACTAGTGAACACAAATAAATAATCGTTCAACATTTGACTTGCCGATAGCAAGATGATCTCTTCATCGGCTTCTAAAATGGCCTCAAAGGGCACCGTCACTCGCACAGCGAGAAGGGCTCTTATGCGGAGGACAAATAATTCCACAGGACGTGTCATGTCTCGTGGTGTGGCTCCGGCAATCCTTCGGAATGTTGTTCCCTCCATGTACTACACTACGGAACGTGTACTTAGTCTACGTTCTGGAAAGAACACAGGCGAGCAGTCCAAAACTTTATACGATCCCACAAGAGAAACCGAGAATTGTGGTGTTGGTCTCGTCGCTTCTCTCAAATCTGTTCCCAGCAGAAGAGTTGTCGACGATGCAGATGAAATGCTTATCCGTATGAGTCACCGTGGTGGATGTGGATCCGACCCTGCAAGTGGCGACGGAGCTGGTAAGTCAATGGTATCCTCAGGAAGATACACCGCTCATGATTTCTTTAGTAATTTTTTGTCACTCATATTGATTTATAATGCTTGTGTCTAATTATTACTTTATAGGTATGCTTTTCGGTATGCCCGATTCCTTTATGCGCGCCAAGGCAAAGGAACTCTTTGGGGTTGACCTCCCTCCAATGGGCGAGTATGCAGTATCCAATGTGTTTTTCCCTCCTGGTAACGACAAAGCTCTTGTAGACTGTAAAGCCATTCTTGAACGTAATACAAGAGATCGTGGCATGACAGTGGTAGGATGGAGACCAGTCCCTGTTGACAATTCAATGTTGGGAAAAGATCCAATCGACTCTGAACCTGTTACAGAACAATTCTTTGTCACCAATTCGGGACCTAAAAAGTTGTCCCAGAGACAGTTTGAACAAGAATTGATGCTCATTCGCAAGATGACGGAAGACGAAACTAATGGTATGCTTGGTCCTGAAAGTGGATTTTACATCAACTCGCTCACATCCCAAACTATCACTTACAAGGGGCAGCTTACACCAGAACAGGTCTCTCAATACTTCCTTGATTTGAAGGATCCCACCTTCATTTCCCATCTTGCCTTGGTTCACTCTCGTTTCTCAACTAACACCTTCCCCTCTTGGGAACGTGCTCAGCCAATTCGTATGATGTGTCACAATGGTGAAATCAACACACTACGAGGTAACAAGAACTGGATGTACAGTCGTGGAGGTATCATGGATTCTGAGGTATACGGTGATAACACATCACATCTTTTACCAGCCACCAGTGATAATATGAGCGACAGTGGTAACTTTGACAGTGTTCTCGAGCTCATGTCAAAAGCCAGTGAGCGCAGTCTTCCTGAAGCTGTCATGATGATGATCCCTGAAGCGTGGCAAGACAACGACAACCTCTCTGATACCAAGAAGGCTTTCTACGAATACAACTCATGTGTAATGGAACCCTGGGATGGACCTGCAATGGTTGCCTTCACAGATGGACGTTACATCGGAGCAACACTTGATCGTAATGGTCTTCGCCCTTCCAGGTACTACGTTACGAAGGACGATCATGTTTTGCTTTCTTCTGAAATCGGAGTCTGTCCTGAACTCCCTGATTCCGAAGTGAAGATCAAGCATCGTCTTGAACCGGGAAAGATGTTCTTGGTCGACTTTGAAACAGAGCGCATTGTGCCTGACGACGAAATCAAGGAACAAGTCGCATCTCTAAATCCATACAAGGATTGGGTTGAGAATTCCATGATTGACTTGGAAGCATGGACTAAGTCTACCGGAGTCAAATCCAGTAAGATGGATTTCTCCCAAACAAACCGCAAGCTCAACTTGTTTGGATTTACCAGTGAAAAGCTTGAAATGCTCTTACTCCCAATGGCTGTTGGAGGAAAAGAAGCTCTTGGTAGTATGGGTAACGACTCTGCGCTTGCAGTACTTTCTGAACAACCACGTCAAGTGAACGACTACTTCAAACAACTCTTTGCACAAGTTACAAATCCACCAATTGATCCTATTCGTGAAGAGATTGTCATGTCTCTTGTATGTCCTGTGGGACCTGAAGGAAATCTCCTATCCCAACCCAGCAAGGAGCATTGCGAGCGTCTTGTAGTTCGCCATCCTGTCTTGACCTTGGAAGAAATGGAGACTCTCAAGAACTACGAATACAAGCGCCCTGACGGATCATCTGCATTCAAGACCGTTGTTATTGACTCAACTTTCCCCGTTGGTAGTGGACCTGATGGCATGCTTCATGTAAGATACCCCCAGAAACCAAGGAGCGGTCTTGCATTTTTCACCATCAAAAGTTTTGCTCACTGTTGTTTTTATTCCCCCCTCATTACTTTTTAGGCACTCGAGAGAATTTGCGACGAAGCTGCGGAGGCAATTCAAGGTGGACTTGGTGCTGGAGGTGTCCAAGGTGTTATTTTGTCAGATCGCCTCGCAGGGCCTGACAGAATGCCCCTCCCATCATTGCTCGCTGTTGGAGCTGTCCACCAACATTTGATTCAAACCAAACAGCGTCCAAAGGTATGTTGACAGAAATACACAGGAATTGACGATGCTGCATTCTTGATTTCAATTTTCTGACAATTGCCACGTAATTTTTTTTTTAAACCACCAGGCTGCAATCCTTGCTGAAGTTGGTGATGCAAAGGAAGTCCATGATTATGCAACTCTTGCTGGCTACGGATGTGACGGAGTTTGCCCCTACGTTGCCTACGAGGCAATCTGCAAGATGAATGCAGATGGATTAGTCGAGGCAAAAGCCAAGCAGCAATTCAGCGACGAGGAATGTATCTCAAATTATAGAAAGGCAGCTGCTAAGGGTTTGCTGAAGGTTATGAGTAAGATGGGAATTTCTACACTTCAAAGTTACAAAGGAGCTCAAGTATTTGAAGCAGTTGGTCTTGCTGAAGAGGTTGTTGACCGCTGTTTCACGGGTACGACAACACGTATTCAGGGAACAGACTTTGAGGCACTCTATCGTGATTTGGAACGCTTGCATGCAGATGGATATCCTCAACATTCCTCCGATGATACCCCCTTGGTGCGCAATGATGGACAATTTCATTACCGAGATGGCGGAGAGGCACATCTTAACTTGCCCGCTGGTATGGCAAATATGCAAGTAGCGGCAAGGACCAACTCGCGCGAGGCATACAAAGAATTCTCTCGACTTACAAATGAGCAAAATAAAAAGGTCACATTGCGCGGCCAGCTCAAATTCAAGTTCGATCCATCGAAGGCAGTGCCTCTTGACGAGGTCGAACCTGTCAGTGAAATCGTGAAACGCTTTGCAACTGGAGCCATGTCACTTGGATCTATCAGTCAGGAAGCACACGAGACGCTTGCTGTCGCGATGAATACCCTTGGAGGACGCTCCAACACAGGAGAAGGAGGAGAAGACCCAAAACGTTTCACTGACAATCGTAGATCAAGTATCAAACAAGTCGCCTCTGGTCGTTTTGGTGTAACCTCGCATTATTTGGCCAACAGTGACCAAATTCAGATCAAGATGGCACAGGGAGCGAAGCCAGGTGAAGGAGGTGAACTTCCTGGATTCAAGGTGTCAGAGTACATTGCTGCGAATAGACACACTACTCCTGGTGTTGGCTTGATTTCTCCTCCACCCCATCATGACATTTACTCGATCGAGGATCTTGCGCAGTTGATTCATGACCTTAAGAATGCTCAGCCTCATGGAGAAGTTTCTGTAAAATTAGTCTCTGAAGTTGGAGTCGGAGTTGTTGCTGCAGGTGTGGCTAAGGCTCTATCCGATCATATCACAATTAGTGGACACGATGGAGGTACAGGAGCTGCTGCATGGACAGGAGTAAAGGGTGCGGGATTGCCATGGGAACTCGGGCTGGCTGAAACTCAGCAAACTCTCGTATTGAACGGTCTGCGAGACCGTGTAAAACTTCAAACTGACGGTCAGCTAAAGACCGGCCGTGATGTTGTCATTGCTGCTCTTCTAGGAGCTGAAGAATTTGGTTTCGCTACTGCTCCATTGATCGCTATGGGTTGCATTATGATGCGTAAGTGCCATTTGAACACTTGCCCCGTGGGAATTGCCACCCAAGATGAGGAGCTTCGTCGAAAATTTTCAGGACAACCTGAACATGTAATGAATTACTTCTTTTTGATGGCCGAAGAAATCCGGGAAATTATGGCCAAACTTGGTTACCGTAAACTTGAAGATATGATTGGTCAGACACAGCATTTAGAAGTCAACACACGTGGACAGCACTACAAGAGTCGTGGATTGGATTTAAGCCCGCTCCTTACACCAGCTTCCGAATTGAATCCCTCAGCCGGCATTCGCAACCACACCACACAATACCACGGTATTGATATTGCCAAGGATAATGATTTCATTGCTGCTGCAAAGCCTGCACTTGAGAGCAAGACTCCTGTTGTTATCGAAGACACGATCACGAATTTAAACCGAACAGCAGGTACGATGCTCTCCTACGAAGTTTCCAGTAGATTTGGAAAGGAAGGCCTTCCTGATGACACTATTCAACTCAAGTTGAAGGGCCATGGTGGTCAATCAATGGCATTCACTCTTGCTAAGGGTATCACCATGACTGTTGAGGGTGACGCAAATGACTACACGGGCAAGGGTCTTTCAGGAGGTAAGATTGCTGTATATCCATCAAATGAAGTCATCAATGATGGATTTGTCCCTGAGGAACATGTTGTCGTCGGAAATGTTTGCTTGTATGGAGCTTCTGATGGAAAAGCATTCTTCCGTGGAAAGGCTGGTGAGCGCTTCTGCGTACGAAACTCTGGAGCTCTTGCCGTCGTCGAGGGTCTTGGAGATCACGGTTGTGAATACATGACTGGAGGTCATGTTGTTTGTCTTGGCGAGACTGGACGTAACTTCGCTGCTGGTATGAGTGGCGGAATCGCCTACATTTATGATCCAGAGGGCAAATTCCCCGCTCGTTGCAACATGGGTCTAGTTGGTCTTGAAAGTGTTGATACTGAGGAAGAAAAGCAACTTTTATGTGATTTCATTCAAGAGCACGTGGATTACACCGGTAGCTCCGTTGGGCAAGCTATGATTGACAATTGGGACGAAAGAGTAAATCATTTCGTGAAGGTCATGCCTCACGACTATAAACGTGTGATGATGGAAAGAGCAGCCAAGGCCGCCGAAGCAGCATAAATGCCACCCGGTAATGTCCTCAAACTAAGTTCGTTTTATAACATTTTGCACACAAATTTGTTATCATATATGTTAGTTCAAAATTATAAATAGTAATGCATTTATTTGCACGAGAAAAATATATAGTGCATTATAGTTGTTTTACTTGTATAATCATCATTTCAGTTCAACATCAATAGAAGAGTGGCAGAGAAAACAAATCCAAATCCAGGATAAGTCGAACACACCAAAAATCTATGATAACATTTTGGCAACCGTTGGGGCTAGACTTTTCCCGAGGACTTCGTAGCCCGTTGCCGAAAAGTGCAATCCATCAGGAGCCCAATTTTCTCCACTCCTTACATACTCAAACGGAAAGGGCACATAAACAGCCTGCTCGGCTCTGGCATCGCAAAACCTCGACAACCCCTCATTGACTTCTTTTGCTAATGCTGCAGCGTTTGCAGAAACACTCTGATAACCAGAAGGGGGGATGCCGATTGAAAGGGTTTTCGATATACCCTCGTCATAGCACAGCTGATGTAGAGAAATGAGTGAATCTAGTATTGGCTGCGCTGAATTTTCATAGCCTAGATCATTCGAGCCTGCCATTATAATGACCAAAGACAATGGTGGATTTTTTACAGCTTTGATAGCCGTCCTTAATCCTGTGCTATCACCATTTATCTCAGCAACCATTTGTTTACATGTCCACCCTGGCAGCCCACGATGCCTAACAACAGCTGATTCTATATTATATTGATTCTTAAGAGCGTATTCTAAATGAGGAGCGTACGGAAAATTATCGAACAAAGGCGGAGACGTCCCAGCTGTCAACGAATCTCCGTAGCAGAGAATTCTTTTGGGAATTGTTGCGAGAGCTTCTACAGCGACACTCTTAGACTTTGAAATGATTCGCAAAATAGTCGCTATCAAGGGTAATGCACGTATAGCAATATAACAAGAACGTTTGGCACCTTTTTTCTTCATCTCGATCTGCCACTCTGGTAAGTTCGCAGACAACGTCAATTCAAGATATGCTTGCTTCCACAAAGCAAAAATAAAAATAAAGATACCCAGGAGCCAGTACCGGCAATCCTACCCCGGTAGGACCCAAGGGTCCTAAAGACATGAAAATGGAGGAACACAACACACGATGGTATCTTTCTTCAATTCGGTGTGCAAATCTAGGTCCTACCGACAAGGAGTGTCCAGAAGATGAAAAAATACTGTTTTAAAAAATATCACTATTTTAGCACAGACTATTGTATCTCGAAAGCACTTTCCCTACTTCAATTCCTGTATGATATTCCATTGGAGAAAAAGAACTTATTATCTATTGAAGAAGACCCACTACTCTACCATGAGGCGCTTTGCAACTTGAAAATTGACCGAACCGTCGCCCGTCCACCTCTGGTTTGTAACCTCGAACGCTCCATCCAATTCTCGGATTCTCTTGAAGTTCTCCTTAGAATATTTCAAACAATAGTTGCTAATGAAAAACTTTTTCTTCAAATTGCGGATGTCTGCAAAACGTTCTATTGTTACAGCGACAAAGACACGACCCCCGTAATTTATCTCAAGGGGGACTAAAATGACACCATACTCCGATTCCAAGTTGGAACCAAAAACACGACTGAACCCAATTTTCGAAAACAATCGCATTGAATTGTTCCCGTAAAACTTGAAAATGGGACACCAGTCTCCATTGGGGATAACCTGCATTTCTGATAGCAGCAAATCACCTGGTTTTGTTACCCGATGGTAGAAGTTGGCCATTTTACCCGGCGCCTCGTTCCCCTCTTGAAATCCAAGCATAGTGACCAAAACGGGTGCGTTTTGTCTACTGTGCCCAAAACGGAGGCTTTGAAGATTATGGTAGTCTTCTATCACAAAGTTGACCTTATTGTCCGGTAGGAGAGTTGACAAAACATCATGCATGGTTGATGAAGATTCAGGATTGATATCAATGGCTGTATAAGAGTCTATCTGTACACCAGCGCGAAGCAAATGAGAAATGATTTCAACCGTCTTGACGGGCTCTGGCCCGAGTTCCACATAATTGACGCGCTTGTTAGGTAATTGGAGTATAATATCATTTACAGTGTGGTGCAAAGCTTCAGCGAAAGAAAATCCTCCATCCCCACTCTCAGACTTGCACAAATTTTTGTTGCTCATCCCTTCTAGATTTAGCGCACGCATCAGTGAGAAAACAGCCTTCAGCTCCTTAGAAGCTTTTGCCGTAGTGTCGTTGCCACGGTGATATTTATCCTTGTTTGGAACAGTTACGACATGATCATTGTCGGTTGTACGAAGAAAATCACAGACTGCCTTCTGCACCATCACATCTAAGTTTTCTTCTTGCTTCTTCCATTGCATGTTTTGAGTGCCTTCTTTGATATGTTTTGATCCTTTAAGAATCTCTTGAGCAGAAGATTTTACCTTTTCCAATTTGTTCATGTTATTATAGTGGTTCAAAAATTTTATTGCTGATGAAGTTTATGGCGTGACTAGTACTCTAGTTGGTTCCATTATTTCCATGAAACAATTGATCACACAGGACTCGAAAGCATAGAAATATGAAATTCACATGCACGTTTGAAATGGCTGATGTTCCGGAATTTCTGGAAATAATACAGTATTCTGGGAAATCGAAAAAATTCTCTGGGGTCCACAGGGGAAGGGGACTGACGCGCTGACGTGTACAGTAGGCCCTACTATTGAGGTTGGTCCTCTAATTTGTTCCCAAGCATCTTGAATCTTGATGTTTCTTGTGCTGCAAACGTCTTATTCTCATTATCGTTGTTGGTCCTCTGTTGATTGCATCTAGCAACAGCGTTGCATCGACTTCGTGGTTTGTGGCGTGTTGTTTCTGCTGCAATGAGGAGCCAGATTTGCTCTGGTTTAATTTTTTTTTCAACTATTCGAGCCACAATATCGCTTGCTATGAATTCTCCGAAGAATGTTGTAGTGGTTGGAGGTGGCATACAAGGTACATCTGTAGCATATCAGATTGCGCAACAGTCCGGTGAAGACACCAATATAGTTTTGCTAGAATCCAAAGCACCTGCATCGGCTGCTTCTGGGAAAGGAGGTGGTTTCATGGCTCGCAGTTGGGGCGATGGGTCTCCAACTCAGCGTTTGCATGAGTTGGCATTTGATATGTACGAGGGACTTGCCAATGATTTAGGTGTAACATCATACCGAAAACTCCCGGTTTTGTCAGTTGGCCCAGGAACAAATAAGAAGGGAGTTGATAAGGCCAAAAGAGACAAAACACTTTCTACTATCCTACCTGATTGGCTTGATGGAAATGCAAGCCAAATCTACCCCATGGGTTTGGGTGATGACACAGCGCAGATTACTCCGGCAGAATTTGTTAATAAAATGTTGGAACAAAAATCCGAAAAGATCAAAGTTGTACTTGGCACTTGTACAGGAGTTGAAACTAGTGAAGGTTCTGGAGAAGACACTTGTACGGTCTCTGCAGTAAAATATATGCCTCGTGACGGCACAGAGGAAGCAACATTGCCGGCTGATGCTATCGTCGTTTCTGCTGGACCTTGGTCTTGTGCAGCTGAGCAGTGGTTTGACGGAGCCGTGCAACTCCCAATGGAAGGAATTAAGAGCACAAGTATAGTATGGAAGAAACCAGAAGGCAAAGAAGTGGACGCAACTGCCCTCTTTTGCGGGGAAGACAATCGTTTCGGGACTCACTGTAAGTTTTCATCTTGGTTTTAAATATGTGATTGAAATCAGCATTAGTCGCTAAAAATCTTTTTAATTGCACGCTATTATCAGTGGAAGTTTACCCTCGACCAGATGGCACGATTTATATTTGTGGAATCGGTGGATCTGATTATATTTCCAAGGAAGACTTACAAAATGGTGCATTTAGGGAGGTTTGCGAGGCAAAAGAGACGCGTGTAGAGGCAGCGAAATCCGCTTTCCAGGAGATGTCGTCCACCTACAAAGCAGTTGGAGAATTAGACCGCGTTCAATCCTGCATGAGGCCTTGCCCCCCTGATGCTCTTCCTTACATGGGAAGGGTACCTGGATTCGAAGGAGCCTACATCAATGCAGGTCATAACTGCTGGGTAAGTTGACTCATCTTGCGCGTTTGCTATTTCTGCCTCAACTCTTCATGCACTCAAATCATTTGATCAAATTGTCTTTTATTTTTATCAGGGAATTGCTTGGGCGCCAGCTTGTGGCAAAGCTATGGCAGAGTTGGTGTTACAAGGGGAATGTTCTAGTGTGAACTTGGCTCCATTTGACCCGGCACGTTTCACACCTTCTCAAGGTCGAGGTGGCAGAGGTCGCAAGAAACGAGGAGCAAATGTTGGAGAACAGTGGTAGAGACAAGCTCTTCATTAAAAGTATAAGATTTTATTTTTTAAGAAAGTAATCTATTACTATAATAATAATATATCTACCGGTATACTTCACGGAAACGCAGCGGAGACTGAACTGAGGCTGGGCCACATCCATTGCCAAGTCGGATTATGCACTGATTATTTACAGTGCATTGAAATCTAGACTCAACAAGGTGAATGATTGAAATGATTCAATAGGCTTTCATGAGATTTGATTAAATAATATTTTAAAATTCCCGATGAACATAATATTTTGTTTGGATCACCTTCCCCCACAACAAAACCAATCTCCCATGAATATTTGAGTACGTACAAATCTGGAAAGCTTTAACCTTATACTACTATGGTGTTTAGTCACAATATATACCACAACTCGTACCGCACCGGCAGGACCCTGCCACTGAGTCAGCGACACAAGCCATTTTCTTTTCAAAAATTTCTGTGCAGGACACAAATCTGAAATCTCGTTTCCCAACTGTTTACTTGTTGTAAATACCAGGTAACACACACGATACCAGTTTCCAGTTTCCAGTATTCCGTATGGTCCTCGCTCTTTCATGAGGGAGATTTTGTTCCTTCAATTGAATGTTGCGATCCATCTTAGGACTACTTTAGGCCTGCATCTCTCAGTCGACAGCATTCCTATCTTCCTCTATGCACATCCATATTGATTCAGAATTTTTCCCGGAAATATTGTAGCAGGATAGCTCCGAACAAAGTTGGAGAAGGTGAAATACACAATGAGAAATCTTTGTGCTCCTCTATGCTTGGCACTTTTAATTTTTACACTCGTTCCAGTGGATAGTTTCACTGCTGTTGTTGTGGGGAAGGTAATCATAGATGAATATCTTGCTCCAGGTGATGATCCTTCCACAGCACTAGTGTCAGTTGGCGGGGGAGGGCCACAAGCTGCGTACGGTGCAGCTGCCGCCCTCTGTGTCCTAGGTCATGGTTCTGGAAAATTTGAACCAATCCCTCCTCAACAGAATGTTGCATTTTTTGGTCCGGTTGGCCAAGATTGGACAGAAAAAGAAAACAAAGCTTTGAACTCAATATTAGGCCCGGCTGTTGACTCAATTCATTTAACTAAAGCCAAAAATTTGATAACACCACGCATTCAGCTGTGGCATGATGCCTCTGAAATTGTACAATGGAAACCTCTTTACGACTCTCTTGGAGAAGATGGAGCGGATCAATTATGGAGAGACCGACCATCTTCTAAGGATATTTTGGAATATTTTGATGGAAAATATGAAGTCAATTCAATTAACAGCTTGCACACAATAATGGAAATGGGGTCCAAATCACCTGGAGGTGGGGATGATGCTTTGTTACTGAATGATCCGATGCTTCTTGAAAGAATTAAGTTCATAGGAGCAGAACCAGTTGCATTTCCAGAAAACCACACAGGCAAGGTTTCTAACGAAGATGCTATCTCGTGCGCTAGACGCTTTGAAAGGTTCTCTTCGTCCATCAATTTTGCCTGTCCAGACATTCATCTTTACGAATCTTTAAGTACCGATTTCTGGAGAAAATGGGAAACTTCAGTACGAAATGGTCAGCATGGTAGTTTTCTTGTTAATCCCAGGAACGACACCCCAGCTACTATCCCTGCAGCAACTTTAAATACGCCCAATGGTCAGCCTATTAACCCGACTGGTGCAGGAAATGCATTTTCTTCCGCAATGACCGCACTGTTGGGTGCGGGTGTATCTGTTGAAGAAGCTTCTTGTATTGCTACAGCTATAGGTGCAGTAGTTTGTGAATACGATCATCTACCACCTTGGACTGGTGAAGTTATGTCTAGAATAAGAAAAGGAGCAGTCGAGGTGAGAGAAAAAGTTGATCATATGAAATCATTCGTCTAAAGCTTTGTTTAAAATAAAAAACTGGGCGTTGGTAATGAAACTGTAGCGTAAATCACTTTGTTTCGTAATAGCATTTCATTTTATAAATTACTTCATTCGGATTTTGCCTTCTTTGAGGCTTTTCATATCTTGCCTCTGCCCACGACCACGGTTCTTGTTGTTCCCGCCTCTTGGCTGCTGCCTGTTTCCTCCACCCCTCTTATCACTGCCGTTTCGGGGCCTGGGAGTAGTAGGCGGGACGATTGGATTTGGGTAATCAACACCCAAGCGAACCCCATACTCCATCTGCTCGAACTGTGTCATTTTCCAAGGTTCGTGGACCAATTTAGTCGGCACATCCTTTAACTCGGGCAACCAGTATCGAACATACTCACCATGGCAATCATAATCTTTACTCTGTTTTACAATATTAAATCTGTTGAGACGACCGCCGGTCATACCAGCACCTGAAAAACAATTCACACGGGGAATATTTAGCATAGCAATAACATCGGAGGAATAGAGAGTGATAATAATCATCATACGAACACGTACCACTGCACCAATTTCCCCAGTTGCTGTAAACATCGTAGTCAAGCAATTCTGTTTCAAAATAATCTGCCCCGTGTCTCCAGTCGGTGTTCATATCGATTGCAAGGAAGGAGCAGACATTCTGACGACCACGATTCGACATGAATCCAGTCGCAGCCAATTCTCGCATGTTGGCATCAACCAATGGGTATCCTGTTCGCCCCTCTTTCCATGCTTGCAAGTGTCTTTTGTCAAAACCCCATTTCTTGTCCGATCCACTTGTTCCACCCAAAAAGAAGATTGAATTTCCGTGCTTCTTCGCAAAGAACTTAAAAAAATCTCTCCTAAAAATTTGCGAAACAGAAGCCAAAAGTTAATATTTAAAAGTCACACGAAACAGGGGTAGTGTCATAGATGTAGAGGCACTTACCAAAGAAGCTCGAAGACAACCCAATAGGTACTCTTGTTTTCAACTCGTTGTTCTTCGTATTTGCGACATTCCTTTGCAACATATCGAGGGGAAAGACACCCGTGAGCTAACCATGGAGCAAATTTGGTGGAATAGTCTCCTCCAATCATTCCGTTTCTGGTATCAAAGTACACTTTGAGCAGATCCTTTTCCCAGATGTACTCTTTCACACGAGCAAGGGCTGCAGTTTCTCCGCCTTTAAATTGCAATACACCTCGTTCATCAATTGGGGCATCTTCAATTTGTTCGGGCGTATAACCAAGTTCTTCAAGTGATGGAAGGTACGACAAAGAACATTTTTCAAACCCACCATTGATGGCTGAGAACGATTTACTCTCCGGGTTGAGTTTTGGCAGTGCCAGTCCAGCCTTAGCAGGGACTTGCACAGGCGAACCAATATCACAGAGCTTCTCAACTTTGTTTCTGAAAGGAGTAAACACGTTTGGCATACCAGCAACATCGCCTGGGAAAGGAAGATCGTTGATATCATACAAAGTGCTTCCCCAAACAGCTTCCAAAGATCCATGCTGGTTGTGTGTTTTTACAACCGAACGGACACCGTTTTCAACACGTTTCTCTTCACTGCATACTTCTTCTTGGCAAAAAACTTTTGGTAAAATAGCGTTTGGTTCAGAAGAAGCAGTTTCTTCCATACCGTTAAATAGCTTCTGGAAAACGTCCTCTGGTTTGCCATGAGCCACAACAAGACCAGATCCCTGCTCTTGGAGTCTAGCCCGAAGATCAGCAACACTTTCAATCACAAATTTGGCGCGGCGGGCACCACATTTGAGTGAACCAAATTCAGACCGAGCGTCGTCTCCAAAGGTTCTAGGATCGAAACAGAAAACAGGGACAATGCCTTCTGAACCAGCTTGCTTTTTCGAAGCATCAACTGTACGACAAAGTGCTGGATTGTCGTGCAATCTGAGATCCCCGAGACGAAACCAATGAAAATGAAGTGCCTTCTTTGCAGCCGAACTATTTGCCAGAGCAGATACCTTTCTTTGCGCCATCATGAAAGTAACTATAAATGCCAAACTCCTGAGATGCGAAAATAACATGCTTAGTGATAAAGTATTAGTTATGTTTTGGTAGGACTAGGTTCGTTTTGTGCAAAATGTTAGGTTGTTGTTCTTCCCCCCATCATTTTTGTTCCTTGTCATGACTGACATCTGACTCACGGGCGCATCTTTTGTGACGCAGGGTTGAATACGTATGAGAATTCTATAAGACTCCAACCCCCCTGGGGAGTGGTTTTGTAAGCAAGGACATACAATATTTCGAGGAAATTTTTAAACACTAGAGTTAATGTTAGCTTTACGTGTACGGTACTTTCTAATTATTATTTATTACTCACCGTTCGACAGTAATACTTTCTACCGTAGCGTAGACTACTTGTTCATTTTCCCGGCTTCTGGCAACTTCTCTCTCTAATCTCTGATTGATCTGCTGTTGTAAGTTGTAAAATCTTGTCCTAGAGAGTTGACGTTGTACGCGATGACGATGAAAACAAAACAAAAAGAGTGCAGTTAAAACAAATTGGACTGATCTGTAATAGAATAATGAAGCGTGATCGATGGGAATCATCATCTGACGAGGAAGAAGGAGACAATGATACAAATATTGATAATGAATCAAAACAACATATTCCAGTTGCCCCGACAAGCAATCAAAAGAACCAGGACAACGCAGGAAAAGCAAAGGGTGTTACATCTCTTGCCTTGCCGACGCACAATCCACTAATAAAAGGGTGCCGGTCTGTATATGATTGCTATGAAAGATTGGCGCGATTGGATGAGGGCACTTATGGAGTAGTTTGGAAGGCCAAGGACTTGGCTACATCCCAGGTTGTGGCACTTAAGCAAATCAAATTTGATTCAGAAATGGTCAAGGAGGGGTTTCCCGTGACTGCCTTGAGAGAAATCAGTGTCCTATTGGCAATGAGCCACGAATGCATTGTGACAGTACGTGAAATGGTCGTGGGGGACTCATTTGACAAAGTATTTATGGTTATGGAGGTAAGTGATGTGTGCGGATGATTTGTCACTCCACGTGTAATGATTTAAAAAAAACTGAATCAACATCTGTTTTGAAATCTTTAAAACAACGTGCAACTATCAGTTTATGGAAATGGACTTGCGAGAGGCTATGAAGCGGACAGGGCCAGCTCCATTTCCACAGTCTGAACTCAAGAATATGCTGTACCAAATTATATCAGCTGCTGACCATATGCATCAGAAGTGGTATCTTCATCGAGATATGAAGACAAGCAATATATTGGTACACAAATCAGGAAAAATTGCAGTGTGTGACTTTGGTTTGGCTCGGAAATATCAGCGGCCTTTGAAAGCTTTGACACAATTAGTAATAACGCTGTGGTATCGTCCGCCGGAACTCCTATTTGGGGAACGAGTGTATGGTCCTGAGGTGGACATGTGGAGGTACGAGTTTTTCATTCTGATTCCATTTGAACCTTAGTTTGGGATTTTCACTGACACTTGCATTTATTTTCATTCGTGACAGCATTGGTTGTATCTTTGGGGAGCTCATTGCAAAAGAGGCTATGATACAAGGAGAAGGCGAGTTGGACCAAATGGATAAAATATTTCGACTTGTTGGTGCTCCAACGGAAGAAAACTGGCCCGGTTTTTTAAAGCTTCCGAACGCAAGCATATTTAGATGGAAGCAATCAAAAGAAAAGCCAACTCTAAGCACTAATTTCCCGGTTAATTCGCCATCTGGAGGAAAAGCATTTTTGGATGGAAATGGATTTGACTTGTTGAAAAAGCTTCTCACTTTAGATCCAAGAAAGAGAATCAGCGCTACTCAAGCATTAGAGCATCCGTATTTCCATGAAGGTGTCGCACGACAAACCCCCAATTTCTTTTTTGATTCAACGTAGCTTGAGCCAAAAATATCGGAACTGATCTTAATTCTTTAAATTTGAAATTATGCTTTTTTACCAAGTTTGTGAAGCAAAATCTCATACACATCCTTACGTGATTAGGGATAACAATAAACATATTTCAAAGACGGTAAATATATTAATACCGCCAAACAGTAAATATTTAACACCAGATAATTTCCACCCACAAAATGGCCACATCATCAGAGATCGAGATCATACGATCAAAGACGCAGGCGATGCGGGATGCGAAAAAAAAAAAAAAAAATAATGTAACAAAACCAGTCTGGTCTTACACCTGATGCCTGACGTGAAACTGATATTGACAGTCTAAACAGAACACGATCTATTGCCGAAAGAAAATGGGAGACGAAGGGCGTTATGGATACATACCGAGAACAGAACCGCCCCATAAAGTATTAGGAATTCCACCACCGGACGAATGGGAAAGTCTCACCGACAACGACGTTGCGTCAGCTTACCGCCGTGCTTCTCTGAAAGCCCATCCAGACAAACCAGGAGGCAGCAAGGTAAGATGTACAAATTTGATTTATTTTTATTGTGTTTCAAGGAAACAGTTTTTCCTGACCAAGTATCTCTTTTGATTTTATAGGAAAAATTTGATCGGATTAAGAAGGCATATGAACTAGTTAAAACTAAGGAACGACGGGAGTCTTTTGTAAGATATGGATCTCGTTTGAGACCAGGACCTGGGGACAATATGGGAGAAACAGTTGATCAAATTTTGCCTCTGGTTATTGGCATGTTGACAGGTGTCTACATTGTTTGCTCCACCGATGGGCCGCTCGATACTAAAAAATCACTAAATATTTTTGTTGCGATATGGCTTGCTTTGTCAAGTGGAGCTGCTCTGGCCCAAAAAGTTCCTATGATGACGGTGAGTTCCCTTCCCCCTTTTTCGTTTACTACTTTACGCCTTTGATTTAAACATTAGCTTTCTCAAAAACATGAAATGTTATGAATGTACCTCTCGCTGCATCATAATAGGCATTTACAACCGGTGGAATTGGAATTTTCAGTAGCATCATTGCAACTCTTGGATTGCGCTTTCTGTTGAGAACAATTGCAAGTATTTTCTCATAAAAAGTATCCAACATGTAAAAGGTAGTTGGGTGTAAATGTGAAATATGAAAAAATAGTGTTGTTCTTTCTTTCTAATTAATGTCTTTACTATCATCATCTCGTCGAATAAATAAGCAATAATTGCCATTTCAAAATTATACTTTAGAGACAGTTTCCCAAATCCTTTCTTGACATTATTTATTATTGTTTGTCAGAGTGTTTTGTTCTTTCGTTCTCGGTTTTCTCGTTTTCAAAGAGTGTTTTGATTGGTACCAGGTAGACAACCTTACTTATATAGCTACCAGGGAGCTGGAAAAAGGAAGAAAACGGACGGAGGACGCGAAGCCCCCGATCCCTAATGGGGGGGGGGTCTCAATTATTCCCTGCAATTTGCGGGGAAAAAGAAACCTAAAACTAAAAGGTACTGTAAAAAAAAATTAACTCTAGTATTTAGTACACATATTTATTTTCCTACCTTATTGTTGCGGCAATTACATGGCGGCGGACGGCCATTTCGATTCTTGAGAATATGCCAAGGATAACACAAGCTGCACCAATATTGAATCTGTGGTTTCTTCTTTGTTGCAGGCATAGGCATCATTGGCATCATCATGAGCATCATTTGGGGTTGGGAGTATCCCATAGGTTGTTGTGGTGGCATAAATGGCACAGCAATCTGTGCCGGGGCTGGTGGAAGAATTTTTGCTGGGATAGGATATTTTTGTTCTTCTTGTCCAAATCGAAAGTTTTCATTTTTTTCTGCCTTTTTTTCTTCCAGTAGTAGCAGTATCTTGAAGCACAGATGGGGTAGGACGTTTGGCTGGAGAGCAGGATGACCCTGCACCAATTTGTATGGGATCATTGGTGCACTACTCACACTGACATGTCAGTTAGCAGATGACTCCCTAAATTCTTGTTCCTTTCTTTTTGTTGATGGAAAAAAGCTGCAAAAAAAAGCTCTCCGTATCTTCAACAAGTGGAGTTAAGTCTGGATGGACATCCTCCTCAATACCAACGTCCCCTGCCATTTTGTTGATGAATGCAAGTTCAGAGTCATTGTAAAAACACAGTTCACCACAAAAAAAGCAGGGGTACTCTGCCCTCTTTTCCAAAGGGAGAGAATCAATAATTGATTCTCTCCCTTATCCTCTTGTTGTGTCTTGCTGTTCCCATGAGGTTAAGAGTGTCACTGAGACTCTCCCTCATGTCTGGGTTGCTGTAGTGGCCCTGTTCGTCATGGGCGGCTTCCAGCCATGATTCAACAAAGTCTGATTTGTAGGTTGGAAGTGAGTGCTTTGCACCAGGTGGTGCCACAGTACTCTGGTACATTTCTTCTAAAGGCATAATATCTTTGAAGATGTTCTGCCTTTTTCTTACCATTTTCTACTGCATTCTTGGTGTCAGAGGTAAATAAGGCATGACTGGACTTAGGGTCTAGCCTTCACTGACCTGGATCCTTTCCTGCACTTGCTTCTACCTTATACTCAACAAACCAATCATCCAGATTGCTTACTATTTTTTCAGCAGGTTATATTACTTTTCTGCAGTATCTCTGTGTTAAACTTTTCCACTGTTTTGTCAACTTCATCTGCTTGATCTCTGGCTCACTGTGACATTTGCCATTTAAACTTCCATTTTTAAGTGCCATCAAAAGATCTGCCTCATCTTGAGGTACTAACTCATATATACAAGCACTCAGTTACAGAACAGCTTGTGCATAATCAATATGCCAATCTCTGAGGGTCTTGTAAATCCTGTTAACAAGGTGATACAGCCCCAGACATCCTAGGACATTTGGGAGTATCAACTTCCAGAACTCTTCATTTACTGGCCACAGATCACTGTAGAAAAACTTGGGGTCCCAGTTTTCATGTCAGGCAAGACATTCTGCAGCATGTGCAAAGTTGGACAGTCTTGTGTAGGGAATCAGATGAACACAGACTCAAAGACACAGGTAAAGCTGAGATTGACTGACCCATAGTTCCCAGCTTAAAGGTCACAGATAAAGCTAATAAGGTTTTTTTGTCCACAAATCAAGGAAACTCATCTTCATCTGCCATCAATTTGATACTATGTGTACAACAATGAAAGTCTTTCCTTACCCCACAATCATGTTAAGGCAACTGAAGGTGCACCTACGACCTGGAAAGCAAAGTGGGGCAAACGTTTTGCGCATTATGCATTGGGAGAAATCTGGTGGTTAGAATCTCTGGAGGGTCATCCACTGAGAACAATGGACCCATCCAAGGCTGTTTTCTTTGTTGTTCCGACACTAGTGACTGCTGCAATGTTCTGGGGAAGTAACAAAGACTTGGGCAATGCATTTGAAACCATCTTGAATGGTACACTCTTCCATAATTATCCAGAAAGACATGTTGTAGCAATTTCTACATCAGAAAGGGTGTTTGGGTGGGGCTACTGGGGTCTCACAGATGAAAAAACAAAACTATTTGATGAGGTAATGGTTGTTAGAGACTCAGATTGGGACTGTGTTGACAAGTGGAAGCATGAAAATAAATTGACGTACTGTATGGAAAATGATAAGGCAGGTAACATTTTCAGTAAAGTGGTGGCTCTTGGATTTGGAGGTGAAGGATCAAAGTCCCACTATGCTTACCAACCGGTGACATTGGAAAACTGGAACAAAAAGAAATTCTGTTTTTTCTACCATACAAGAGAATTGGATTTTTGCTGCTTTTCAACTGCTCTTTGTCATGCCTTTTTTTCAAACTCAACAAAACCCATATTGCTAGAGCATTAGCCTGTTTCCATAGGAGTGGGCCTCCCATATGAGGAGTGGAAACAGACTTATAAAAATTCCAAGTTCTGCCTTGTCCTGTGTGGCAATAACCCAGGAAATAGGGCTCTACTTTGATTGGTCTGTAATGGTTGCATACCATTGATTGTTTCAGATCCATTGCCATTTTACCAACCATTGTATGAGAGGACATTGCAATACAATGATTTTGCCCTAATCATCAGAGAAGATGACTTCATGAAGGATCCTATTGGGTCTTTGGACACTGCAGTCTCTTCCCTCTCTCCAGCCAATATTACACACAAGCTAGAGGGATTGCGTCTGAAAATCATTGCTGTTAATCAGCCCCAATCCTTGTTTGTCCAAGCCTTTCCCAAGAAATTGTCGAAGCAATGAAGGAGAATGCTGTTACTACCAAAAAGGTTGGTAGTTTTTTAATGTTGCAGAGCTCATCAGAAATTCCTTGAGTCATTAACTGTACATCTTTTGTTGGGAGGAAGTAAAGAAAGTCTAGCAATCCAAGCCAAGACTAAGTGCTTGTCATGGTGAATCAAGTTTATCAGCTTCAAAACTAATAGCTTCCTTTTCAGAACAATAGTAATCATTGTACTAGAAGTGGACACCATCAATTCAATAATATAAATATAAACTAGAACTAGGTCATTATTCTTATTATGTGCATACTACAAATGCAAATGAAACGCATTGCTTGTCTCTCTCAATCACAGCTTCTTTCATCCAAAGATAACCTCAATCCTGATCAGGCTAAACTTCAGATTGTTGTCCTAGAAAATCAGGATGACCACCTCTACTACTTCTTAAGCACTCTGTCAAAAGGGGATAAATACTTCTGTATGCCCCGGTGTTACAATATCACCTACAAATTAGAATGGACCTCCCCTGCAAGTATGATAGTGAAGATGAAATCGCAATGCACAGTGTGAAGTAGACGATATGAGGAGATTTTTTTATTTCCGGAATTTCTCCCACATGATACATAATCCATTTTTACTATACCGCTTTAGTTGGGTTAAATATCTGAAAATGTATCGGGGGGCCTCTATGTAATAATAATTATAGTAGTTTATTTGAGTAAAACATACTTCCTCCGTTAATCGATAATTTTCCACGGAGTTATTACTAGCTTCGTGAATCTTGCGTAGGGCCTAGTACATACT